>JAOEHY010043528.1:1445-14186 GCA_025447955.1 Psilopsiagon aurifrons | reverse complement strand
GCATTCCTTCCCTCCAGCATACCAACCGAACCACCCAGCTTGGTGTCATTGGCAAACTTGCTGAGGGTGCACTCAATCCCAATGTCCATGTCACAGACAAAGATGTTGAACAAGACCTGTCCCAACAATGATCCCTGAGGGACACCACTGATTACTGATATCCAGCTGGACATTGAACCACTGAGCACAACTCTTTGCATGCGGCCATCCATCCAGCTCTTTACTTGGATAGGAGAAGTCAAAATTTCATTCATGGTAAGGTGTTCCACCAGAGCTGTTTGGATGTTTGATCAATTTTCCTTAATTATTTTCATCTGAGGTAATGTAAGAGCAAGGGGATTCAGTTTTATGATATCTGACTTAGAGCCTGTTGTGCTAAAAAATGCTGTCTTTATGTGCAAGTTGACAGTCTCTACTTATCTGTTTTTCTCTGAAGCTACACGTTTTGAAGTAGTGTTACTGTGTATTCAAAAAATTCTGTTTCTGTTTATTGGAAACCTAAGCTACTGTTTTCCAGAAAGGAACTACTTTTAAACAAAATGATATATGAGAAGGAACTTGACCTCTGCACAAATATCCTTGTCTCCATTCAACTTCCATAAAGCTTGTGGAAAGCTGCTAAGGAGAGCTGGTTTGGATTCTCTTGTATGTAAACCAAGATATATAGCTTCATAACCTTTTCTCAGCATATATTATTTATTCTGTTTATTCTGTCATCTCTTTCCACAGGGACCTTTGCAATCTCTTCTGTCAATAATGCCAGTCATCAAATCTGAATGGTCAAAATGCCACAACCAAAATTGTCATTTCCTTTTTGCTGTGCTGTCCTTCCTCACCTGCCAGCATCAATATATTTAAGACATAGCCTATAAAAACAACCAGGTAGCACACAGAGAATAACAAAGTACTCTCTCTGCTTGTCTTATTTTTAATTCTGTTCTCTCTTTTTACTTTACCGTAATGATGAATCATGCAATCATAGAATGATTTGAGTCAGAAGGGAACTTAAAGCTCATCTTGTTCCAACCCCCCTGCCATGGGCAGGGACACTTTCTGCTGGAGCAAGTTGCTCCAAGCCCCGTCCAACCTGGCCTTGAACACTTCCAGGGATGGGGCAGCCACAACTTCTTTGGGCACCCTGTGCCAGCACCTCACCACCCTCATAGTAAAGAATTTCTTTCTCATGTTTAATCTAAAATCTACCCCCTTCCAGTTTAAAGCCATTCCCCTTGTCCTATCACTACATGGCCTTGTAAATAGTCCCTCTCCAGCTTTCTTGTTGGCCTCTGTAGAAACTGTAAGCTGCTCTAAGGTCCCCCCAGACCCTTCTCCAGGCTGAACAAGCCCAACTCTCTCAGCCTGTCTACATAGGAAAGGTGCTCCAGCCCGGAGATCATCTTTGTGGCCTCATCTGAACTTGCTCCAATGGGTCCATGTCCTTATGCTGGGGACTCCAGAACTGGATTCCAGTATTTCAGGTGGAGGAGTCTCAGAAAAGTGTAGTAGAGGGGGAGAATCACTTTCCTTAACCTGCTGGCCACCTTGGTTTTGTTGCAGCTGAGGACACAATTGGCCTTCTGGGCTGTAAGTGCACATTGCTGGGTCATGTTGAGATTCTTGTCAACCAACATCCCTAAGTGCTTCTCCTCAGTCCTTATCCATTCTCTGCCCATCCTGTATTTGTGCTTGGTATGTTGGTGTTACTCCACTGGGCAGAATCCAACACAGACTGTAAGCCCTTCAGGAAGGAATTGTTTTTCTGTTGAAGTGCCCAGCATATTTTGAAGGAGGAGTTTAGAATAATGACTACTGATGTAGTTACCACACAGGAGAAGACAAATTATTGTGCCTTGTGATTATTTTTTCTCCCACTTTCCAAAGATATAAATACGAGCAGGGATGTGTATGCATGTTGTGTGGTACGATAACTGCACAATCAATTACTTGTGCCTTGCATTTCAAGTTATATGCAATTGCTGCACACCCAGTCCTTTGTGTCTGATTGCTTAATTCATTTGCTTAATTCATTTAGGCAGAAGAGTCCTCGATGGTTCCAGCTGTCTGGCTTTCTAGGCTAGAGCTATGGGCAATCAATTAACTCCGCCATTCCGTTTAGGAGAACTGCAGATATGCAGCCTTCAAATCCTACTTATAAGGTTAGTGCAAGCCATTTGTTACAGAATACAAATCTTAACCAGAGCATTTCAATTTCTTTGCAAAGGCATCACTTCCTTCCAGGAGTCTGACAGTTGTTTTTCAATAATCTGTAGTAAGAGCAGAGAATGGACATGTGCCAAGGTGAAACGGCTTAAATGTGCCATGCAAAGGACATGGTACATGTGTGCACCAGCTTGGATGAAGTTGCAGGAACAGGTTGCCCAGAGAATTGATGAATGCTCCATCCCTGGCAGTGTTCAACGCCAGGTTGGACATAGCCTTGGGCAACATGGTCTAGTATGAGGCATCCCCATCCATGGCAGGGGAGTTAGAACTTGATGTCAAGATCCTTTCCCACCATAACTATTCTGTGATTCTATGTTTCTAAGTGGCCATTTACAGGAGCTTCCCACCTGGCTTTTAGATCGTAGATAAATTCTGATGTGTGAATGGTCTTGAGAACAGGCTTACACAGAGCGAGTCCTGATGGGCTTTCCATCCAGAGTATCACACTATCTGATGAACTCTGACTACACAAGGACCATGCCATGCTTGGAGAGACTGCTGATCAGGTAGAAATTTGCCACTTGTTAGTTATGGAATGGTAGAATTTTTTCTGAACATTTTGACAAAGGTTTCTGGAGGTGCTTAGGGATAGCTGGCCCCATCCTCAGGGACCACTGTTCACAGGTTCTTCATTTCAAAGCTAACTCCAGAGCTCTGGATGAGGATAACTATGAAAGCTGTTCCAATTTTTGTCTTTCTTATAATTCAAATTTATTTTATTTGACAATAAATTCATTTTTCCCCAAGATGAATCCATTTTACCCATGGCAGCAGTTGCACCTCTCTGCAGTTTGATCTTGAGATTTTACTTCTGATTTTCTCCCTCTGTCCTGCTAAGGAGGAAGAATAAGCAAGCAGTTGAGTGGGAGTTTGACTCCTGGCAAAAGTTAGTCCACCACAGTAGGAATGTGAGTAGGAAAGTCTTCAGAGCAGGTTAATACCTAATACCAATTGTATTCATTATGTCACAACAGGCTTGTGTCAGCTGCAAAGCAATGCCATAACTGATCCCGATGTTGCTCTTTTGGACAAGGAAGTCCTGATGTTATCTCCTGAACATTTTCTTTACCACAGTCTGCTGTACACATTACAATCTGGGGAGTGGGTGCTAGATTATTGCACCCTGTTGTGAGCACATAGCTGATATGCTTTCGTTAAGCACTTGGACATACATGGTTTGGGGGCTAGGTGCCTGAGGATCCCGATATACAGTACGTGAATACAGCCCAAGGAATTTAGGCACCTGCAGAGGACAAATTGTCATAGGTGTGAGCTGCTTGCCCTCTGGAAATGCCTGTGTGTCTCCACTAACTATAGGGGACCTAAAATCTAACTGTGAGATAGAATCTTGTCTGCCTCTTGGTATCACTGAAAACAGGAAGGGACGGCCTCTTGGGACATACCCATCTCTGCACCCCAAGACTGTTTTCCCACAAAGGGGATGCTGCATACATCTATTTATAGTCTAGACTGATTCATAGCAACTTTCCCCCAGCAAACATAGACTTAGGACTGCACCAACACTGAAATATTAAAGAAAAAATGAATTTGAAAATTCAGATAAAATACAATAGCAGCTCTGGAGACACCTGATTTCAGCAAATGATTTGTCATTACAGTGTCACAGCCCTCAAACATTGTTTGTGACAAGGTGTTTCCTTCCCTCTTTGAAGAAAAAACCCTCAGATCCTTTGTGATACTTATTGGAGATTAATGCTTCAGAATTTCTTTAGCAGTGGGAGACCATTGTCCCATGGCACTGCTCAATCTCTTTAAGTGTATGCATTTAATAATCTTTTTTGATTTGAGTTGGCTGCTAACAGCCCATGGCTGTGTAGAGAACACCTTACAATTATCCAACGCCTTTCATCTGGAAGCCTTAGGGCTTACACACATTAATAGTTATATTAATAATTAATAGTGTTAATAGTAATGCCTCATCCTTTATCAAAGTGGGAATTGAGATACAGAAAGGCTACTAAGTGCTTAAACAAGGATATCTGAAGTTAGGACCTGTTTAGATGAGAGGGGTTGATGTTGCTGTAATTAGTGATTAATTTCATTGCTGGAGACACCCTACGAAGACAGACAACTCCATTACTGCACAAGGGAGTTGTTTTACTGGACTACTAGCACTAATGTCAAACAACATAGGTTTCTGCCTGCTTTTCCCATCAGAATATGGGCCAAAGTAGTCTAAATTGAGGAGGCTGTGATCACTCACATGCTCCAGTGAAGCAGATAAGACAGAACAAATTTCATAATTATAAACCTAATTTAGAGCTAAGTGATGACTGTATAAAAGTAGTAATAAAAATGCTGGAAATGGAAATCGGGTAGCAATTGCTGGTGAACATCTATACTTGGATCAGTGAGGATCCGCTGCATTGTGGATGCTGGCTGCATCCCTGTAAATCTGCTACAGGATGGAGGTCCATAGCAGGGACTTGAGGAAGAGGATGATGGGGGACTTCAAGTTCCAATGATGAAAACCCTTAGGCACCTCTGAGGAAATCTCAGCAATAAAACCTTAAGTATGCACCTAAGCACCCTTTGAATAGGTTGTCATGAATGGGAGTGCAATTTGAGGGTGAAGGGGAGAGGGAGATATTCCAAGTACAAGCCACTGCCAAGGGCAATGCAGACAAACCCACAAATGAGCAAGCCAGGCTGGTCTCTTCGGTAGAGTCAAGAAGGTGGTGGTGAGAGAGAAGGTCCTGGTCATATAATTAATTGCTTGATGTTGGCACAGCACTTAGATAATGTGAAGTGCTCCTGAAGTGTTAAGTATTTATTATTATTCTTACCCATTCATTAGTGTATCTGACACCAGTTCAACCAGACTTTGTAGCATGTCTTTACACTCTCTCTCCCTTTCAAAATTTCTCTGTGCATCCCCCATAATCTTCCCCTTCCCAAGCAGTCCTATGGTTATGTGTGGCTAAGCAGCACATGATTGCAATGGGCTAAAGAGAGTAATTAACAGAGACCACATCAGAGCTCTTGCAAAACACTCAATGTGTTTATTCAGCATCATGTTGGTTAATTCCTAATGAAAGGGCACTGCACAGCAGAGTGCAGGACCCCAGTGGTCAGAAATAGCTACACTTAAATGTTATTTACCTACAAAGAGCTCAATTCTAATTAGGGGCATGGGAGCCAGCAAGGGTGAAATCAAAACCTTGCCCCAGCCATATTCTTCATGCTGCTGCCCAAAAATGTCTTTTAATAGACACAAATGCTCAGTTGCATTTGGTTTGTATGCTTTTCTGCTCCAATAAGCTTCCTCTTTCTGGCTGGGTTGGAAGGAGGAGTGAGTGAAAGATCATGAAAAGATTTGGATTTGTGGTATTCCAGAAACCTCATGCACACACAAATAAATAAATAAATATTGAAAATTGTCTTATCTCACAAGGTTATGTAGAGCACTAAGGGCTAAACAAATTTTGATTTTCTGTGCTACTCGGAAGAGAGCATAAGCTAAAACTTTGTTTTTCACAATATATTTGCAGTCTATTTATGGTACTTACATGTACCCTGCATCCTGTGGAATCTCACCATTGCAATGTTTTCATAAATATTTATTCCCCCAGCACCCAAATAAATGAGAAGAGTGTTATTATCTCCCGTTAGAGAAGAGATCAGACACTCATAAAAATGCTAAAATACTTATAAGATGCAGACAACCTTAAAGGCACCCTGATGCTCTTGAAAATTAGGTTTATCTGGCTAAAGGCTTTGATCCACAGGTGCAGCATATTCTTATGAGGATGAGTAAAAGGGGATGAGTAAAAGGTTATAGTATCTGAGTACCTTCCTTGCTCCTATGTTGGACATGCAGAGTCCCACCACTGAGGCAGCAAGACAGGATGGACAACTCTGGGACATGCATTTCAGCTGATGTTAATATGCTCCAGATATAATCACCCTTATAGAGAAGTATTCTGGAATGGTAAAATTCTCAGGATCTATTGTAAGAGGTGGAGTCAGTTTCTTAGAGGATTCTGGGGTAGAAAGGAAAGGAACAGCTAAAGAAGCCTTCATCTCACTACTGGCTTCAATCATTTTGGTAGTCCCTCCTGCTTTGTGTCAAGTTTCTGGCTGCACGGGCACCTCTATTTGTAAGGCAGACCTTCAGGGTCTAAGCATGTGATTTCCCTGGTGGATGAGCTAATCGAGAAAGTTCCCACCTGGATTCATCCTGCGGAGGTGAATCCTGAGAGGAGGCAGGGTGATGAGAGTTGTCTGCCAACTGCTTGTAATCCCCAGGGTTAAAATCCTTGGGCCAGACAAAAGTGGAGGGCTCCTCCAAGCTGTCAGAAAATTTGGCAAGACAATGACAGGAGTAATGAAAAAATGTACTGATTTGTGCTTGCACTTCAGACTTGCGCCTCAGAGCATGTTCATTAAAAGGTTCATGAGCTGGGGTCTGAAGAGCAATTTTCTGTCCCGTAATCTGATAATTTCCCTTTTATAAACTTTTCACTGTATTTCTTTGTTTTTGTGCTAGAGGCAGTGAAGTATGAAACCTGGCAGTCATCCTTCCCAGGATGTGGCATGAACTTTCTCTTCACACAGTTATGAACCAGGCTGGTTCACCTTCAAGTTTCACTTTGAGTCTGAAGTTCAAACAATCCCAAAATCACAGAACCAATCTCAGTCACGTGCAAATGAAAGTGTAAATTGGTGTGAGTTAACCAGTATTCTTTTATTGCAGTGACATTCATGAGTGTTTGGGAGCCTGTGCAAGCATTAGCCATACCTGTCCCAAACAGTGTGTATGCAGTGAAGAATATAATTTCTGCTTCTTTCTCCACCAAATCCATAATGATAGGACTGAATCAGTTTAAACCCAAACTGTCTTCACGAAACCCATCAAGCTGCAAACAGCAACATGTCTGCTTAACCTTGTAGGGATCTGCCAATTTAGCCTAAGAGTTCCTGAGCTCCCAGCTGAAACCCCTACGTGTGCCCAGGGAGGTCTTTGCAGAGGGAGATGAATGACAGGTCTCCATCCAAACCTCTGTGGTGATGCTGAGTTAGGTGTTTTGGACGCCTAAATTGGACATCTATGGCCCCCTCTCCTCCTTCCCCATCTCTCTTGCAGGGCTGTATTCAGAGCAGCACAACCTCAAGGAACTCTCAAAAGATAATATTGCAACACATCAAAAAGAGTCAATGCCCCGTTTAAAAACTTTTTCTCTGTCAATCTAAGCATCTCAGCTCTCTCATTTAGCAACTTCACATACTTTCTTTTATCTTTGTCTTCAAAAAATCACCCCTGGAGCAGAATTACAACCATCTTCCCATACTTGCTCATTTGCAGCAAAGTAGGTTTTTTTCTGGTTGCAGCAAATGCAACCTGAACGCAGCATGTCCAGCAACAAATGCATTCCTGCGCCTCGACTTCCCAAACCTACCTGTTACATAGCCAGGTGAGGAGCCCTATGAGTATCTACAATATCGCCATCTCCTGACTTAGGCCAACAATGCAAGCAGCTCCTACGGCACTTACCCCTAGGACGTAAGCGCTATGGATTTGCCTATTGAAATAAAATTCAGCTACTAAGCACGAAGCACGGAATTTTTCTCTTTTTTTTTTTTTTTAATTCTGAAATAGTCTGTATCTGATTAACAACCAATTCCCTTATTTTAATTTTTTATTTTTTTTTATTTTTTTTTTTTTTTTAATTTTTTGGATTAAAGACATGGTCTATTCTGTTCTGGTAGGTGGACAAGAGTAAATCTCTCAGCAATGTCTGGGGAAGAAGAACTTCAAGAAATTCCAAGTTGCAAACCATAGATGTTTGAGTCACACATTGAAAACTTCTGCCAAGTTCCTCTCATCTGAAAACCACATATTTACCCAGGACAAGAGATATATGTAGTTGGCCTGATCAAGCCTTAAATGTCTGTCTGTTGATTCCAGTGGGCTTTTAAATGTATAAAATGAGCAGTCATCTACAGACACATATGATCCTGCACTGATGACATTAATTCACATTAAACAATGAAATAATTAGCATTTAAATGTTGTCACTTTGACATCAGCACACCAGCACTTCTTACCCTGAATACTGGTTTACCTCAGACTTTACAGTACCAAGAGTGCTGTTAAATGTTGCAGCAATATTGACATTGTTCCTATTGGTTGACTTTTATATGAAAATCATTATCCATGACATAGAAAGAGATTATGATGTAAGAGGAGCATGCACCAATGAGGTTAAATATTTTTGCTCCCTGATAACTGTGTTCCTGGGGCTAACATTAATAAGCTCATCTGCTCATTTGTTGTTTCCTCTGAAAATCAATTACTCCAGCCTCCTTTTATCCCCTTGCCCCCCTCATCAATAAGAAAAGGGGGGAAAAAAAATGAACATGCTAAAGAAATCCTCTTTTCATCTTCTGAGCTAAAGCTTCCTTTCCACTCCCCGCTTGCTTCCCTCTAGCCTTCAGGTGCACAGAATCATTGCGTAACACACACCATTTGTCCTGATGCAAAAGCCACAGAACCAGCTGAAAGGATGTTCTCTAAAGCCAAATGGAAAGAAAAATACTATGAAGCACAGGAAGACATGAACGTTCAGTGTTTCCTCCTGACCTTGTGGCTTTCAGTGAGGCACTCCTAGTCCTTTCTAAGGAATTATCATTTGCTTTTTCAGCTTCTTCATTGATTTTTTTTCTATCCCATTTGTAATGTGAAAACTAAATCCTGACATGGACTTTCTATAAAATGTATAGGAGAGGAATGGTTTATGACAAAGCCTTGTACTGTCTTAGTCCTGAGAGCCTCTGCTTCTCCAAACAAGGGGGAGATGATTCAGCCAGCAGTAAGCAGTAAGTGATTCAGGGACCTTTATTCTCTTTGGCCCTGGGTAATCTGATTCCTTCAATCTAGCTCCTCCTCTGCACAAGCTATTTGTTCTCCTAGCAGACATGATGTATGATAGTGATGCGACTGAGTGCCTAGTGACAGCTGTGCACTGCCAGGGCCTTTAGGTTGGTATTTCTGTAACAATTCCCCATAGGGCTTGCGCACAAAGATCTGAATACGAAATTCATCTCCATTCCACAGATGCATTGCTCATGTATGAGAGCTACACAAGAAATGAATGGCAGAACCAAGGCCTGAGCCACCCATCTGGAGAACCAGTCCAGCACTTGAAAAGAAAACATCCAGTTTTCAGTTTTCTTTTCAGCTGGAATAAATTAAGGCAGCAGTGGAAAGTACAGGTGCAAACTCAAAACCCTGTAGTGGTTCTGTTTGGAGAAGTGGCTGTGGAAGTACTCAATGTTTCAAATGCAAATACTGTTCTACAGCTCAGCTCAGAAAGCGATAAACATCACTGTTCTGTGGAATTCAACTTTGATAGTCCAAGCAAAGAACAGAAAAACAAGTGAAAGTGATACCCTGTCACACCAAGAGAAAGTAAATTGAAGATGTCATGGAGCAGGATAGATACAGGGGCCAGGCATCTGCAGCATCAGATTAAGTTGGCATGCATTGTGGGTGCTCAGCACCTTCAAAAATCTGGCCCTTTTGCATCTTTTCCCTTAATCAGCAGTGCTGGATCATTGCCAAACTCTAAAAGGTTGGGTTAGGCAAAAGAAAGTTAGTTTAGCTTGTTGAGTCAAGTGGTTTCACGTAACTTGCTCTAGAGAGAGGCTTTTTTCATTCCAGAGGGAATCAATTGCCAGTGGTTAAAATGCACTTTTAGAATTTATATGTTTAATTAGGAATTGGAAACTTGATAAGGCAGGGGGGACAGAGGGGAGCTTTCAGTGCATTCCTGCTTTGAGTATGTGAGGAATGATTTAAATTTGTTGAGAAAGGAGGAAGATAGTCTGGAAAAAAAATATTTTCAAGACGAAAAAAAAAGCATTCTGTCTCTCTGATGAGGAGGTATTGGTCTGTTGAACTGAAATTGCTCAGCTGCCTTTCTTCCACATCTAGAAACCTTAGTTGCTAAGCTAGGCAAGTGCAGATTGTATCTACTAGTAAGCACAAGTTTGTTTCCTTATGCAGCAAATCTTCCTTGCCTAGAAAGTTTCCTCATGATGGGATGGAGCCATTCTTCATTCATCTTGAGATCTCTTTCAAGTCTAGAGCCCACATGCTTGATCTGCAAGTTGTCTGCTTCAGAAGCAGTCTGGACTACGTGAGACCTCCCTGTGAATGTTGTGTTGCTGGGACAGGAGGTATAGAGAAAGGGAAAATATACTCATAATAGGTTTTCTTGGCTTAGTTGTTTCCCAGGAAACTTCATGCCGGAAAATGGCAAAATTCTACGTCTACCTGAAACTGTGTTGGGTGCTTTTTAACCCTTGGTAAAACAAAGTTAGGACTGAGAAAATATTTTGCTTTTCCTGGAACAGTTATGCTGGGAAGGAATTTTATAAAAAACTCATACAAAGTAGCTCTACTTTTTTCTGTAAAACCTTCACATAGAATATTTTAAAGGGGGTTAAATATGCTTTTAAATAAACCTCAAATAAAGCAGGGATTTTAAGTATGGTGTCTCATTTTGTGGATAAACACTGAACGTGCATAGCTATTCTAAGCTAGTGTTTTATCATCTACACCTTTTAAGGGGCTTTCATTTTTATTTCAGCCTCTAAATATTCATTTACAGTCATGTACATTTACACTTACATTCAAGACAGAATCATAGCCTGCCTTAAGGACACTCACATGGAAAAGAGCTCTGGTGGGTTCCAGTAGCTTTTCTAGTGACTTTTTAAACATTAAAGAGTACCACTTCAGAAAGAGAGGTAAACTTCTCAGTCAGGACCTCTCCTGAGAAAGAAAAAGCCTTTGATTCAAGAGTCAGAGCAGAGTGAAGGTGTGTTTCCTGCACTGCAGTGGGCTACCTTACCATGGATATGGCAGAAGAGGATCCCTCACCGCGGGGGTAGTTTTATGAACTATGCCCATGTCTCCATGCTTCTCCACCCCACTCTGAGCCGAAACAGACTGATATAGCAATGTCAAGACAATCTCTTTTGACACTTATGAAACAGTTCCTTGACTTTTCTATTTATCAGTTTCTGCATTTTATTAAGAGGTCACCTAAAATATGTCTTAGGACTAAAAAATGCCTGGAAAAAAACCCTGTAAATTAAAACAAACTTTGCTTATATCCTAATAACAGGAAGTTTCAAGGAGATTTTTTTTTGTTTAAACCTTCATGGCACAACATTTTTTGCCTCATATTTATGACATCACTAAGAGAGGAATGAGAAGAAGGTGGGTGAAGGCATATCTTCTATCTCAAGGCCCAGTGTTAACTCTCCACAATGAATTTTCTTTCCTTTCTCTGTCTTGGCTGTGGCAATAATTTGAGATAGCTGAGAAAAGGCAGGTGAGAAAACATACATAAGCTAATTTTCATACTATTCTTCAGATCTTGACTGAGCTTATCTTTCTATTTAATATTGCAGGATGTATTCCTGAAATAAAGCACACATACTGAAAGAAAACATGATGGAGTCAGTTAATAATTAAACAACGACGATGTGAAATACACCCATGGAAGGACCTACCTGATATCACAAGCCTTACATACTTGATAATTGCACAGGCAAGCTTTGTTTAATGAATGGTGATACTCAGAGAAAAAGAATCATGTTAGGAATTGTTGTGAAAGGTTTTATTTTAATAAAAGAATGTATGATCACACAAGCTGTTATATCACATCCTTTCCCACACAGACTCTTGCATACTTCTGGCAAAAGCACTAGCTGTTTACATTTTCTTTGTTTCCACTCCAGCAACGTGTGACTAATCCTTGAATGCAAGCTTTAAGATTGACTCTGTCAAAAATGGCTTTGGAGGGGTTTGCTGTTTGTTGACAATGATCGGGAATAAGAGAAAATCACTTCCTCTCACATGTAGCACTAAATAGAAGGGTGTCAAAGCAGCTGTACAGTGTGAGCCCAAAGGGCTCTTCCACCTGGAATCCTGACTCTGAGGCTGGATAGGAGCAAAAAGGAAGAGTATACAGAAGAGAGTAAGAACAGGATCAGTATGCAGAAATCTCTCATCTGCGTGCATGGATTTTTGTCTCAGGCATTCAACAAGTTAGAAATGTTGTCAGTGTGTAGATCTGGGTGAGCAGCATTGTTCAAAGATGGAAGCTGGTACTATCACTGAAGACAATTCTCTTGGTCTTCTTTTCTAAGTTTTTCTGCACTCCAGCCACTTGCCACTCGATTGCCATGCTGCAGAATTCAAGCCCTTGCAGTGACCTCATGTTTACTTAGCTTATCACAGCTGAGACTACCCACCAAATTGATAGCTTCTTAGCATAACATACCTGGACTTGTGCAAAGCATTTTACACTATCCCACATAGAATCATAGAATAGTTAGGGTTGGAAAGGACCTTAAGACCATCCAGTTCCAACCCCCCTGCCATGGCCAGGGACATCTCTCACTAAAACCATATCACCCAAGGCTATGTCCAACCTGGCCTTGAACACCACCAGCGATGGAGCATTCACAACTTCCCTGGGC
>JAOEHY010043527.1:8567-26410 GCA_025447955.1 Psilopsiagon aurifrons | reverse complement strand
ATTTTGCCGCCCCCCCCCCCCCCCGTTTTGTTCTTTTAACCAAGTTTGTGCTTTGAAATTTCATTATATTGTACAGGAGAGAGCTACAGTACTATCTTGGTTAAAACTGGAAATACAGATGATGTGGCTCCACTGCACTAGCTGTCTAGCCTTTTGTGCATATTAAGTAGGTGTTCTCCAGATACATTTTTTAAGGTCTCACAAATTAACACCTGAAAACCTCACCCTGCTAGAACTTCCTGAATTTAATAGGCTTTCACATTGTGTAGGGATATATTTGGCTGTTATCAGTAGCAGGTCTGGAATGTGTCTGGGCGCTTTGCACATGGGAAACCACAGATACTTAACATTAAGAGAATATTAACAAATATTAATATTTTTTTAAATAAGAGAAATAAGAGCAGTTGTTAACTTCTTTGTTCAATGACAATTCTCTTCACACTGGTCATGAAAGAAGTCCAGTTAATCTTCACAAAGAAGAATGGTATGTAAAGTTAAGCACTGCTCACCTGGGATAACTACTGTTTGCTTAAGGTAATATCAAAGCTATTAACAAAGGTGGCATTTTAAGACTGCTAGTTAAAGTCTAGTGCCTTAAGCCTCAGCTCTTATTTTACTTAAATACCATTTTCATCCACACATACTTGTGACTACTGAGAGCTAATTGACCTAGACCATCCTACCCTAGGAAAAAGGCAGGAAAGTTGAATTAAAAATGTAGGTCTTTAAATTAGAACCAGGTGTGTTTGTGTGCATATAAATACATATATGTATACACATGCATGTCTTGTCCACAACTATGGTGCTCTAACCCTCCAATCTAAGCATATTCAAGTCTTCTGCTTCAGTTTTGGACCATTTTGGTAATGTGGAAACATGAGTGTCTCTATGCTGATCTGAAGGTGTCCATCCCATAATCGTAAACTCCAATTAGACTACCACAGTACTCCCTGCTGCATGACTGTCTAAAACACTCTGCAGGTTCCCATTTGCATTCACATATTCATGTTCCCTTCAGAGAACACAGTGCTTGGCCAACTCATTGGACTTCGAGAGACTCCACTTATTTCTATTACCATCCTCCAACACTAACAGGTCTGTGATGTAATGCAGACACTGAACTTCCATTTTGTGAATGTGGAACCCTGTAATGCAAATGCCAAGAGAAAATGTGAGAAATCACCAAGACGGGGTGTAAGGCACAAGATACCTTCTCAACACTACTGTGATAGGAATCTACCCTTCTTGAATTAACAAGAATCTAGAAAGCTCCCTTATCCCGTCAGAGCTATAGAAATACTAAGTGCAAGAACGGGGATGAACCAGTTCAACAAGATGTAGCCAAGTACCAACCTCCTTGCTTATCGACCTTGGATTCCCTGAGGAGAATCTACAGTGCTTCATGCAATCCTTACAAATTTTCACTTTAACAGCTTTATTTAAAAAGTCTGATGATAGCTGAACTTAGTGACGCTAATCACCAGGAAAAAAAAAAAAAAAACAAAAACAAAAAAACACAACAAAATATTACAACTGCTGTAAGAAGGAAAACTATTTACTCGAGTTACAATAGTCAGGAAATTCACAGAACACAACGATCCAGTTATTCCATGTAAATGAATACTTGTTCTTCAGGACAGTCTTTAAACATTTGTACCCTTCAGGGCCATTATTGTATTAAAATCAGAGTACACCAGAATAAGGTCTTGTGAAATTAAAATCCAAAGCAGAAAGTGAGGCTTGTTAGCTGAGATGATACAGTAGATACGGTAGCACCCTAACAAATGGGATCTACAATATGTAGTACGTTGCCAAACAGAAGAATACTTGTGAGCAAATTCTTCCTGATACTTTCCTAGTATTGAAAGGATGAGCAAGAACTCTCAGAATATCTTATCTTTGGCGATACCCAAGATTACCCAGGATTATGATTCTAACAGAAACTGCTGAAGTCTAGCATAAAAGCTCTGCCTTATGCCACAACCTCCCATACCCAAGTAGAACTTGCTGATTCAGCAGCTCCATTTTTGAGTAGTTTTTTTCTATATCTAAAGTCAAGTTTGCAGCGTTCACAGTTGTTCCACACAGCATAAGATCCCCGCTGTTAATATTCTGATCCAGCTCCAAAGATGAAATTTTTTCTACGCCAAGGTACATGCTCTGTCTTGCTCTGCATTCAGCATTATCTGTAACTTGAGTCAAATGCATCTATAATGTTACTATTTGTAAACTCACATCCACATATCACAAACCAGATTTTTCCTTACCAGGAAACTTGAGATCTCAGAACTTGAAACTTCACAAGTCAAAATCACAAGCAAAAAAAAAGGTTAATACTGTATTCTGCTAGTTACATCTTAGGTCCTCAGTTTTATGATGACTGATGTACTGGACTGAACTGTGAATCAATGTTATCAAATTCAAAAGGATCTTGCGGGTATGACAGATGGTGAATAAACCTTAATTTCTTGGCACTCTCCTGGGATTAAACCAGACTGAGATATCTGCAAATAGTGCATTGTAAATCCTTGGAAGGTCAGGCATTCTCACCACTGCTGTGTTATGTGTTATATTCTCACACTGCTGTGTTCTCACCACTGCTCAGAATATGCAGGTGTACTGATATTTCAAACACATCTTTTGGGTTCGGATTTCTACTTGCAACACTATATCTAACAGTTCTATATAAAACCTTGACCCATTTCCTTCCTCTTCCAATACAGGCCACTGGTCTTGCTTTCCTGCTTTATTTTGCAGTATGATTACTACAGGACAGTCACAAAGTCAAGTTGGTTGCCCACAGTCGCTGTGAAGTCTTCATCCTGGGGACTTTTCAAGGCCAACAGGATAAAAACCCTAAGGAACACAGTCTGAACTCAGAGCTGATTGGAGCAGAGACATCCTCAGGTCCTTTCCTACCTGAATTATCCACACTGCTGGTGTGCTGGTCACTGCTTTTTGGTAGGGTAACTGTACAGGTGTGAGCACAGGAGTTTTAACACCTCTATCATTAAGCCTCCTAGTTCACTCTTTACTCAGATGTCATGGCTCTCTAACATAACACAGCCAAACCAAATTACCAAGTGTGTTTTCTGTTTTATCAGAACTTGACAAGCACTGGCCTTTCTGAATTCATATTAGCATATAAAAGAGCATTTTAAATTGTACCCCAGATTTTATAACACCTAGACCTGAAGTGCTTTTGTTCTTGGCTCTCTTGTAATTCCTCCTTCTTCCTATCTTTATGGGTCTCTCCCTTCAACAGCAAGAAAAACAAAGCCTTTTGTTTGTGAAGAACAGATAGCCGACATCCCACTTTTACTCCAACCTCAGTGGCATAAAATTGTTTTTCTTTTAAGGAGCTTTATCTAGTATTTCTTGCCACATGGACTGGGCTTTTCTCTGTACCCAGTTTCTCCAAGTTAACTGAGACACTTCCAGGAATAGAATGATGTATTCAGTGTTGCTCTGTTTGGCATAATCATCTCCTTCTTGAACAAACCCACTGCTAAGAACAGTTTAAGTTACCCATGTCAATTATGAACATCACAAAGCCTGACTTCAAGGTAGTAAAGTCACAGCCCCTGGGCTCAGAATGAGAAAACCCCTTAACTATATCCTCCATTCAGTCCAGCAAAATTCCCTCCCCAGTTAAAAACCCTCAGCAAATTCATTCTGATAATCCTAAACACAGCCAATGTTTTGCTTATGTGCATATGCTCAGTACCAAGTTATTGCACTACAACATTACAGCAAAACACTAGAAGGTCTCACTATGTTCCTATTCACATAAGTCTGAAAGGAACCTACTTTACAAATAATCTTGTATACAAATAACCTTGTACTCCTATGGTACTGCTGAAGACCAGCAAAAATTTCATCAGGGAAAGTTGTATCCCCTATGTGCTTTACCAGCTCTGACATTTTCTCCCAGACTCAGCCAGCTGGTAGATGGTGGTACGCAATAGTTTCTTCACAAACAGGAAGACAGAATTATTTCCTTTCTTTACATTTCCCACATTGAGCAAAAGTGCAGGAA
Source organism: Psilopsiagon aurifrons (assembly GCA_025447955.1). Classification (NCBI taxonomy): domain Eukaryota; kingdom Metazoa; phylum Chordata; class Aves; order Psittaciformes; family Psittacidae; genus Psilopsiagon; species Psilopsiagon aurifrons. The sequence goes on along the minus strand of JAOEHY010043527.1, from coordinate 22,371 downwards.
CTGTACTCAACATATTCAGGAGACAGATTTCTTCCAGCAGAGGAATCGTGTCTAAACCACTAAAAAAAAAAAAAAATATATATATATATGAAAAAAAATTAAGAGAGCTACAAGAAGATACATATGATACATATGATTCTAAGACAAGAAAATATTTAAGATCTGACTGTCTATATATATTCAGTACTTTGTATTTGCTAAAAACCCAGCACATCAGAGACCTCCTTAATACCCAAAAGGCTGCTTGGAACAAGCAGGGCAGGAGTTGCACCTATGAAAACAGACTACAGCTGATCTGTGAGCTCCTATAACAACTCTGAACTTAAAACAACAGCTAGGAGTTTGCAAGTCCGTAAATCATAGAATGGTTTGGATTGGAAGGGACCTTAAAATCCAGTCCCAACCCCTGCCATGGGCAGGGATACGTTCCATTAGACCAGCTTGCACCAAGACCTGTCCAGCCTAGCCTTGAACACTGCCAGGGATGGGACAACCACAGCTTCTCTGAGGATGGTGCCTCATCATCTTCATAGGGAAGAATTTTTCTCTAATATCTAATCGGAATCTACCCTCTTTTAGTTTAAAGCCATTGCCCACTGTCCTCCCATGCCTAAATGGCACTATGTAATTTGCTGGTTTTTGGGGTTTTTTACCTATATATTAAAACAAAAAAAATAAACAAAAAAAAAAAAAAAAAAAACAAAAACAAAAACAAAACAAAAAAAAAAAACAACCAAAAAAAAAAAAAATCCCCAAAACTTCACAGGTCCTGAAGACTACAAAAGTCATAGTAGGTACACTCCTTCTACCCATTCACTGCATTAAAAAAACAAACCATAAAGAAATAGATGGAGAGGTAATCCAGAATATGACTTGTTGAGTGAGTTTATTGACAGCTTTATGAAGAAAGGCTATATTAGCACTCCTGGTAAACTGGAAAATGAATGCTAACAAGAAGTACAAAGTACAACTAAGCCTTCTCATACTTCATACAGTCTTAACTGTGATCTGTTAGAATACTATACTGAACAACAACAGACAGATGCTTAAGATCTCTCAGGAAGATGTGATAAATCTATTAGTTGCTATTAAGTACAATGATCTGGAATGCAGTTCCTCAGGAAACTGCCAATGCCATTGGCTGGACATACAAGGAAAGGATCATTCTACTTTGCTCTCCTCCTTCTGTATTTGTTTATTGGATGCTGTTGAAGAGGCAAGGAATTCGGAGAGATAATCCTACAGTCTGAACCAATACAGAGATTGTTTTGTGCTCAAGATGCGTGCCCAAGAAGCATCACAACCATTAAATTTTCAGGAACACCTAGGACACTGATAAAAAAGTGCAGGTGACAGTAAGATAATGTGGAAATGCAACTGTCGGTGTGTGATGCTTAGGAGGATGCTAAATAAAAAGATTTTGAAAATCTTTTTACCTACACAAGAAAAATGACAAAAATAATTGGATATGCTGACATTTGTTGTGGAGCTCATGGTGCTAGCTCTGGAATCTGCATAGAAAAGGCTATATCATCATCCACAGACAGACTGAGACACTACTCTACCAAGCCAAATTCTACTTAAAACATCCTGACAATTCACAACAGTGGAAGTATTCTACGAAACTGACTGCTAGTTAAAATATCTGACAATTCTCAGCGGCTGAAAAAGAGAGTGCTAACCAAGAAAATACAGCACATTTGGGAGTTATGAGTAAACCTGGAAAGGACACAAAGGAAAAATAGACACAAAATGTTTTCATAGCCATCGTTACAATCTGGCTCAAATAAAATTGTGACAGTTTGGGTTGGAAGGGTCTTTTAAAGTTCACCTAGCCCAACACCTCTTCAATAAGAAGGAACACCTTCAAGTAGATCAGGTTGTTCATAAGCAGACTGACCTTTAATGTTTCCAGGAACAGGGCATCTACTACCTCTCTGGGCAACTGTGCCAGTGATTCACCACCCTCATAGCCAAAAATTATACCTTTTATCTAGTCTAAATGTACTCAGCTTTAAAAACATCACTCCTTGTCCTTCTCCACAAAGCTGCTCTCAATCCCTTCATCCCCCATCCTATATTAATACAGGGAAAGGACCTTGAACTTTGCCTTGTTGAACCTCATGAGGTTCACATGTGCTCACTTCTCAAGCCCCCTAAGTATGTACTGCTGAAAAGAAATAGGACAAAGGTGGTATTATTTGAATTTTTTGATGACAAAGACTGAAATATTAAAAACTGTTTAAAATATGTCTGGGATTAACATGGCCTGGAAAATGCACATTAAAAATACAATTAATTTTTTCTTGGGTTTGGCTTTCTTACAGTGGATAATGAAGAACAAACAGACCTTGAAAACACACATAGCAGAAAATACACAGGCTAGAACAGTGTTACAAAACAGTGAAGAAAACTGGGAAATAAAGCACATACATCTTAAGGTCCAGCCTGTAATGCAAGAGAGAAAAAAACCTCACTTCAACTTCACACTACGGAAAATTTCAAATGCTGAAAAGTATACTGAAAGCCTCAGTGACTCATAACAAAACATTATTAATACCAACCATGAAATAGCTTCCATTTTTTATTTTGCAGGGAGAATGAGACACTGTTGATAGGTCAAGAACTTCTTTTAGACCACACTATTTAGTGCTCAGGAGTAATGAATGAGTAACCTGAGGAGCTTCCCAAGTTGGAGATATAAATTTTGCATAACTCACACATAAGAGAGATATTCTAGACATCAGGCATGTTCATGTTATGGTTTTAAATGGCCTGCAACACCATGAAGGAGAACGTGTGGCAATTGATACAGCATTAACCACAGGAAAAAAAAAAGATGTGTTAATGAAAACTCAATTTACCATGGTTTATACAGAATAGCCTATTCTGGCTTCCACAGATAATGTTATAAACTAATAAATACCTCTCTAAGAAGTTTGATTTACAAGCATATGTTGCTTAGAAAATGAACCCCACAACTTAAAACTGTAGGATTAGAACCATATAGTATTGTTGAAGCTTACATAAATTTGAATTTAGAACAAATGAGCAGATACATGCCCAAAGTAGCTTTCAAGCAAAAATCATTAGTCAAATATAAATACAAGTATGATTCCTTCAAAGTTAAATTTAGGGTAATGCAACATATCAATCATTAAGAAATTTAAAAAATTATGAGTGATGAGCTAAAAAATGGTAGCATGCTAAATGATGCTGAGGACAGGCATTATAAAGAATGATCTCAAACCATTCAGAGGGAGGTAAAAAATTCATTTCACTGCTGCTTGTAAAAATGCTCAGAGATGCCAGTCTGCTCAGCTCATCAAAGAAAATGAGAGGTGACTTGATAGCAGTATACAAGCACTCCAAAGGGAAAAAATATGAGCTTCTACACGTCTCTAACACAAAAAGATTTAACACAACTCAGTAGTTGGAAGCCAAAGCCAGAAAAATTCAAACTAACCATTAGGAAAAAGCTACAAGTAATTTGTTTTCTACCTCTTCATGACTTCAAATGACATCTAGACAACTATCTAAAAAATACACTTCAATCATACACAAGCTATTCTGTGGAGTGCCTGAATACACTGGTGAAAGAACTGTCTGCAGTGCAACTAAGATCAAAATACAGACTCACAGGTAAAGCTTTGTTTTATATGTCATGTACCTAGTTTCAGCAACTATGTATACAGAACTGTAAATACTGTTCTTTTGTTTCATTTTCTTTGTCATGAAATGATTTTTCAGTCATACTAATCCTTCCTCTTGGAAACATTTAAAGAGACTCCCTGTAGTGATATTTATGTTCTTTCTAAAGTTCTGTTGTACCATTTCTTACTGTTAATAGCCTGGAAACTATATATAACTGGTTTACACTTCAAATCACTCAATTTACCTGGGATTCTTTTCCTTTCTTCTGCCAAATATGCATTCTGCAATTTGTCATTTTTGTACAAGAATATAATTTGTAGGATTCTTTCAACAGCTTTCTATGGAACAGATTCCCTTTTGTTGTTGTTGTTGTTCAGTTTGATACTTCTATTACTTTCCACACTCAGAAAGAGTTACTACAGGTTCAAATCATTATAATTCTTTTTCCACCAGTCACAGTTCTCCCTATTAATTCTATTCCAAATTACATGATGTGTAAAATACATACTCAACAAAATGTGTGAATATTCTCAGCTCTATTACAAACCAATCTAACTTCTTTGGTATTTCTTTCTCAATACCAAATGTATTATGCTTAAAAATTCCTTGAGATTGTTACAATACTAGGACTCTGAACAAGGCAACAATTTTCCCTCTTACTCATACATCTTTTCTCAAATGTGAATATATAAAGTTCTTGCAGTCTTTTCTCCTGCACAGTGCTAAGTTTGGAAAGCTGGAGCTGAGGACCATCTGACTTTTGCATTTACTATGCAAAAGTCTGAGCTATTTCTTTGAAAGCTTAATACTTTCAGGTTGCTGAACTTCAATTACTTTATTATTATTTAAAAAAAAAAAACTTCTTTCAGAATACCTTTATATTTCATGCTGACACTATGTAATATTAGCAAGAAAAGCTTAGCCACACTTCTGGTCAGTCAACCATCTTTCTTCAACTGCTTTCCAGGCACCGCTGTTACTGTCTGCCAGTATAACAGCATTCACATCACATCCCTGGGAACTGGTGAGTAAAAAGAGCTGCAGTCTCTGCCAATCCAATAGAAAAGCCTCATCTTGACTGAACTATACCATTATCCAAAATAGCATTATTCAACTGTTCTTTATTCTACTTGCCTTGGATATTAAGAAAGGCATTCAGGTATGCTGGAAGCCTCAGTGAGCGGGTGGTAGACTTTCAAAGCATTTCAAGTATTAATCTGCATGTGTATATAAATCAAGCAACTTCAGCATGAAGTTTGACTTGCTTTCAGGCTATCCAAGTGTTTCCACTTATTCAGGATGGAAATAATCTATCTGAGAAGCACAGTGCTTCTTATTAAGCACTGTGTTTATTAATCTTACGAATATTAAGCAAATGTTGCATAAACTTAAGTTCACCTAATACTTCACAGAATCACAGAATAGTTTAGGTTGGAAGTGACCTTAAAGTTCATTCAGTTCCTACCTCCTGCCACAAGCAGGGACACCTTCCACTGGACCAGGTTGCTTCAAGCCCCATCCAACCTGGCCTTGAACACTGCCAGGGATGGGGCAGCCACAGATTTTCTGGACAACCGGTTCATTGGTCTCACCAATCCTAGACTAAAGAATTTCTTCCTAATATCTAATCTAAATTTACCCTACAAACAACAAGAACAGTTAAGTGTACACACAGATTCTTGTGACTCTACTCTTATAAAATACAGCCTATTACATGAGTGGCCCTTGAAGCTAACAAGATTACTGGTTACGCAAAGTGACAGTAAATCACAGTATAAGAAGCAGGAATGCAAGTATTTGACAACTAAATTAGAATGACAGTATCAAGCATATTTCCTACACTCTTAGCACTTTGTATGCGCTATATAGCACTGCTATGAAGCAGTGAGCTTCAGAAGCAGCAAGTTACCGATAGCTGAGACTCTGAATGTTTCCTCTTTTATACTGAGACTGAGCTGTGCCTCTGTGTAGGTGGCTTGGAGATTTTTGTTCCTCAGTTTCTCAATCCACAGTCTACAGAATGCTTACCAGCTTGCTTTTCAGACACATATGCCTAAGTATTCAATACTTACGTTACTACTGGCATCCATAGTAACTGTCATGATGTACTCATATTGCAGTACAACTTTTGTAAGGTTTGAAATGTGTTGAATAAAATTTTAATTTCAATTTTTTTGTGCTTCTGTTACAGCACTTATAATTACATTGTCAAGTCTGTAAAAAATAAACTACAACATAGTTATATCTGTGTAAGATATATAGGATTTACTTCTGCCTTCAGGCATCTGAATGACTGAAAACAAACTGCATAAATACTAGTGAAAAACAGGAAAAAAAATATGATTAAAAATAAAATCAAGACAGGTTTAAAATTAATTTTAAACCTGTGAAGTTCACTTAGTTCTGATTTAGCTTACACATATGTATAAAGATTAGCATGTCTACTCCAGTAACTCTCTATTTACACTAGGAAAAAGTCAACCTTTACCAGGATCAGAGCCAACATTACCCAAATTACGACCATATTCCTCTCTCATAGCATGCTAAAAAATTTAGATTTGTCGTAACTGAGACTACTATCTGGATTGTCCTTTTGTTTAACAGACGAAGGGCCCACATGTAAGTATTAACTTGGTTAAAAACCAGCTAGAGAAAAACATCACCAGAGACAAGCAGCCACAGATTCCGAAGACTAAGAGCCATTTTTTTACATTTATAGAGATGAAAGCATGTTACCTATCGCATGAGAGCATTTTTTTAACATACTGGATATATAGTATGGATAAAGCCACAACACCATTACATTGCAAAGGTTAATATGCAGTGAACAGCTTTTATTTTCATCAATTGTAAATGTCTAATTTACTATCCTGGAGACTAGAAAGTAATTTCCCTAACTCCTATTACTAAAACTGATTTTCACAAATTCATTATAATGATCACTATGTTATCTTAATAGCCTACAGCAGTCACAATTTTAGCAAAAGAAGGAAGATTAAAGAAGGATTTTGTGCCCATTCCCTATATAGCTAAATCCCTAATGATTAGTCATAAAAGCTCTAGACCACTAGCTAAACATCATAATAAGGGGCTACCATCTTGATTGCATAATATTTTTGAATGGCAGACCATAAGAGGTTAGCATTTTAAACTGATGAACACTCACTGTTTGCTAGCTTTTAATGCTCAGCCAACAGCATTATTTCTAAAACTGAAAAATAACATGAGCTTCTAGAATCTTTTTTTATCATTCTGAAATCAGCACTGGAACTTGCCATAAAGTTTCTGCCTTTTTCAATTATTGAAATAGTAATAGATTTTGAAAGATTCCTATGTTTAGGAGTTTCCAGAGTGGTTTTAACTACTAACACAACTGGAAGGCAGAAATCAAGTTAATTTAAAATATCTTTGTGGACTATTAACATAAAAAAAAAAAAATGCTGTGAGACAATGGTGGTGGATACTAACTTGCCACATAGATCTGTCCACTGCTCTACAGAGATCTAAAATGATTGTTGCTTTGCTATATTTTCTGAAAGGAAATACATGAGAGGTAGACATATCTGAAGTCTTTATTTATTCACAATTTAGCTAAAATATTTATAGACCAGGCTGCTGTCCTTCAGTTTAAAGCCATTCCCCCTTGTCCTATTCCTACATGCCCCCATTCAGATTTCTTGTGGGCCTCTTAGTTATAAGAAGACTGTTATAAGGTCTCCCTTGAGCCCTGTCTTATCCAGGTTGAACAAGCCCAACTCTCAGCTTAGCTCTGATCATCCTCATGGCCCTTCTCTGGTGTTTGTTTCTTTACTGTCGCAGGTTAGCCACTTTAGAAACCCACTTTGCATTCATCTTCCTTTCATTCACGTGCTTACAATCACCAGGAACATTTTCACAAAGCAAAGATATACACTCAAGATCTGTTTCTTTCTTGTTTATTGCTTCCTGTTGTTATTCTTCATTTAAGATGGTGGATTAGATCTTTGATAAATAGGCAAACCTTTACCCAAGGTAATTAGAACAGAAAGATGGTACAATAAGCAACAGAATATTTTAAGCAAAATACAAAAGATGGATGGGTAAGAAACATGTATTTCCTTAGATATTTTACTAGAGAAAAAAAAAAAAAGGAATTACCTGGTTTTGGTTTGATGGGTTTTTTTTAAATGTTAAGTTTTCTGATTTTTCACTGGTATTACTCTGTTTCAGCTATTTACACTTTAGTTATGAGATGGCATTTTAAAGACAGCTAAATCAAACTAATGTCTTTGTCTTCTTCTGTGTGGATTCAGCTGTGCATTAGGCCAGCAACAAGTGGATGTTAGCTCAATATACTGAGTGCTACAATCTTTGTGAACCCAGCTAGGATAATTTGTTTAAAAGCAGTACACTTGGATCACCAGGAGATGGAAAAGACTCTTCCTTGTGCATGCAAGCAGTGATGATAAGAGGATGAAGAGGAAAGATTTAGGGCATGAAATATAAATCTCTTTTCTTCCTCTCACAGAAATTAATAATAATAATACCCCCTCCAAATTACAAATCAAATTTGAAATAATATAGGCAGTACATTCTGTGATATTATTTAATTCTGTCTCACAGAACACCTCAACACAGCTCTTCATTTTAAATCTAATCTAGCAGATAGAAATGCAGATATATTATCTGTTTTAATTAAAATACAATGCATATTGAGCAACATGTGTTCATAATTTATTCAGTTAAGAAGTAATATATTCCAAATATGTGACTAAAGACTGTACAAGCAAAGAAAATTAGTTGTATGGATGAATCATGTGCAACTTGGAATTGGGACCAAGAGGATAAGAGCTTCCTCTGCTTTACTACTTGAAAGGACTAAATCAAACAACAGTTTGACAGTTTTAGCACACCATCATTTATATCTTAGTTGCATCAGCAACATCAAATCTCTGCCTCACTTTACTTTAATACAACATTAAATAAAACTGCATTATAGAAAGTACACTTTTGGTTAAAAAAGTATGTCTGCAGGAATGTTCTAAACAGTATGTAGTGAACAACTTTGGTGGTCAAACTTCCATGGAATGGGACTTACCTGCTTCAAGGTTTTAATCATTTCTTTTTTTAATGCTACATGTTTTTCATGGGAAAACACAGATTGTTTAATTCTCCTTACTGTTCTCTGTCAAAGAGTGATCTTCAAACAATGGGATCCAAAAAGATTTTGCATAAATATGGGTTAGTGTAACAGGCTACTATTTTATTTTAGGAATGCAGAGAAACCAGTAATAGGCAATGAATACTGGTGACTAGAAGAAAGCATGCAATGTGGATAGAAACTAAATAAAAATTGCAGCAAAACAGTTACAATTCTGAAGCATGGGAAGTGCTACTTCTGATTGAAAAGCAGTAAATATTGAACACATGATGAAAAGGACTGCAAATATCAGCTAGTGTTGTGGACACATGCAAACTCACCTAAGATACTGTGAGATTGTAGCATTAGGATGGTACTAAAAGTGTAAAATTCTGCAATATCTGATGAATTTTAAAAAATATTAATTTAGATGAAGCATCAAGAAAACTTGATCATTGAGTGATACTCAATGAGCTGGAGAGTATGTTAAAAGAAAAATCCTGTGCTGAGAGGAAGGAGGCATTGACAGGATAACAGATCCGTTTGTTTCTAATACCTGAAATTTCTAAAGCACTGTTAATATCCTGAAGGAATATACCACTAAGATTTTACAGAATATATATTAGGGGTTAGGAGACAATACACTATGTGCACTATTGGTACTTCATCCTTGTTACCAATGACCAACAGAACTTTCTGATTTGTTGATGAAGTCTGCGAAGTACTGATGAAGTCCAAAGTACTGGCTTCTGCTTTGCCTTGCAATATTTTAATGCTTGAATGGGTTTTACTAAGATCTATTTCTGAAGCTTTGCAACTCTACTTCTCCCAAACAATAAATACAATTCAAGAATTTTTATGGGCCTTGCAGCATTTTAAAACAAGCCATCAACATGTACATTTACAAGACAATGCAATTATGCTTAATGAATAATTTTCTAATGCTTCATGTCTTCCTGGAGCAAGACACAACATCACAATGATTAAAAAAATCCCAAAGCCCTGACCCTTACTAATGTTGTTGTCAGTAACGGGGATATTTTCACTGCTTTACAATGTAGAGAAATGCATACAGATTCAGGATGATGCACTAGATCAGCATCAGAATCTGCAAAGAAACTCACTGGACTTACATACCGCTCTGAACAGAAAAAAAAATTCCCTTGATTTAAAAACATATTGGAAGCACTCCAGAGGATGACTCCTGTGCTATGGGGACAGTATTCCATGCTCCTATAGATAACAGGAGCAGCTTCAGTCCTAAAGTCAGCTTCAAATCCAACACACCTGAACAACAGAGAGGTTATGAGCATAAGTATTTGCAGCACAACAGCCCTTTGTTTCTCCCCTGTCACACTAATGGTATCACAAACAAAACATGAAGGCAGGAGAACATCACAGTGGGATAATTCTTGGCTGCCTACAGTATCTTAGGAAGTATGACTGCCCCATCCCTGGAAATGTTCAAGGCCAGGCTGGACAGAGCTTGGAGCAACCTGGTCTAGTGGAAGGTGTCCCTTGCCTGTGGCAGGGAGTTGGAACTGGACAACCTTCAAGGTCCCTTCCAAACCATACTCCATGATTCTATGATGATTCTTACCTTGAGCAGATTGCAAAGATTTACAAAGATTCTCTCATTGTAGCCCATTCACCTGTTTTAGATTAGGCGACTGAACACTGAAGTATCACGATAGATTTCTTAATGATTTTGTTCACGCGGCATTATTCACCGTAAGTTGTCATAGCTCTGTTGCATAATTTCAGCAGGCTTTTTAATGAGATTTACAAACACACAAAAAATACAAGCCCAGACATTTTTTCTTATTGAATTCTAATGCATAACCTTATATACTACATGTAGTACTCTCTCTTGAAAAGATGAAGCAAAAGTCAGTACTACTGGATAGACATCACTCTATAATAATATAGAAGCAAAAAAGGTATCTTGATAACATGCAACACTTAAGGTGATACTTCATATTGAACACTGGATTAACTGTCGAATAGCAAAGGCTAAAGAAGAAGGCTACTTCTATGAGATAAATGAAATTGTAAATTTATGCCCATATCTGACATTTCCTTTTAGACATATATACTGAAAACCATCTGATGACATTTGTGGTTTTGTGAAATGTACATACATATAGAGGAGATTAAACATGTTTTAGCTGCCTTTTAGTCCTACAATACAACAGACCTAAGTAACAGCTTGAACAACAGTTTCAGTTATACCTTGAAACAGAGTTTTGGTACTAATATGCACTTTCATGCCAACATTGGTTACAGCAAAAGTTTTTAAAGTCTTGTCATATAAATTAATAATCTAAATTATGAAATCTATTTTGGTACAGATTTAGTAATACAGTAAACATTTATCTAGAAATATTCTTCTAGAAATTTAGCTCACAGTCACATCCACTGTAACTGTATCGTAAGTCTCACACTATTCAACTTCTTTCTCAATAATTCATGATCCTGGAGTCCTGAATGTATAGGAGAATTTCAAGTTTCAGTTAAAACCAAGAAAATTGGTTTTATGAGCAAGGAGAAAAGTATTAAATCCAACGTCAAGAAGCAAATACAATATTTGCCTACACACTAAATCTCACGCTTCCTTCCTGACAAGGCAAGAATTATTCATCATTTGAATGTGCATGGAGAGAATGCGCCAACATACGCACAGATGCAGAGCAGCACCGTATCACTAATGAAAAAAGAAAAAAATACCCTTTTTAAAAATGGAGATATACCACCTAAACACTTAATTTTCAAGAGTGTAATTTCCTGTATTTTAGAAACTTACTACTATATGCATTGACGTAAGATGCAGCAGAACAGAGATTCTGATCAGATTAGAAACTTCCTGAACTTGACTCATACTATTATCTCCATTTGATTTCCTACAGATGCTCTGAAGAGGAGTAAAGAGCTGATTAGATTGGAGACTGGAACATTTTCAGCAGGTGGAAGCAGAGAGCAGAAAGAAAAACCCACACTTACTGGTAAAAACAAAGCAGACAGTTTGGGGGTGATATTTTCTTCTTTTTGAAAAGCTATTTCAGTGCTTTCTAAAATCATTAAGATTTAGATCATCTAAAATCTGAAGAATCAATTACCACGGTTTTACTAAGTTATGTAAGTCTTGTGAAAGACACAAGAAATATGTTTTTCATGAGAACTCAGTTCTCTTCCGTAAGACAGGCCCTAGTTAAATGCCCATCATATTTTCCGTCTTTTCTATGAAATACCAGAACTTACAATTTAAATAATCACATGCAAAATGACCCCCACCAACACCAGTATTCCACACTGAAGTAAGATCCCCTACACAGCTCTAGTACTATTTCAGCTAAATCCTGGCTCACTCCTAATGGCAACTGGGACACAGTGCCCTAGAGCTCCAAAGAAATTCATTTTGCCAGAAGAGAACAAACTGCCTCAAGACTGCTGACATACAAAGCATAAAATGCAATGCCTTATGATTAAATGTACACACTACACATGCCTTCTGCTTCTTCCTTACACTGTCACTAAAAATCACAGAATAACAGAATAGTTTGGGTTGGAAGAGACCTTAAAGATCATCCAGCTCCAACCCCCTGCCATCGCAGGAACACCTTCCACTAGACCAGGTTGCTCAAAGGTTCTTGAACATCTTTGCCAAGGATGGGGCAGCCACAGCTTCTCCAAGCAAACTGCACCAGTATCTCACCACCCTCACAGCAAAGAGCATCTTCCTACTATGTACTCTAAATCTCCCCTCTGTCATAATGTTTCTGTCATTATATTTCTTATGTATCTGTCTTTACCTTCTCTCTCAGCTGACCTGCTACTTTAATTAATCATTTTCCTGGCAACGAATAAATCACCATGAGAAAAATTTTCAATGAAAATTAAAACACTTTTAAACTTGAACAATTCCATTTGTTACTTTGGAGATATGACTCTTTTTTATCAGGCAATGAAAAATACTGAAAAAAAAATTTGCATCTGTAAATATCTTCTGTAGCACAATGAAATCAACTCTACAGTGTGTATGTCTGGAGTACTGCACAAAGGTATTAACCCTACTTTTAACTGCTTTCTTTTGTTAACAGGCCTAGATAATTATTACAATTCTTCCATGACTTCAACCAGGAGATGACACAAAAGATGTTGTAACTCTGATCTTAACATTATTGAAAATTTCAAACTCTGAGGCTCAGTCCTGCACTACCCCAATCAAAAGTATTGGGCAAAGATTCCAAGTTAAAAACATACACTCAAACCAAACATTCTGATGTTCTGATTAGTGTTATTTCTTTGCAATTTCATTAGAGCTTCATTGAAATAATGCAAATGGAACAGCAAAACCAATATAATAAACAGACCCTTTATTTTTTTTTAAACTGAATCTGTATCTCCAGTTGACTGAACCAATTTATAATATTAAAGCTAAAAACTATAAATTATATAACTCATGTCTATGCTTCATTTCTTAATGTTTTACTTTTCTTCAGCTCACAAAAGCGAACTAGTTAATCGGATAATCTAAGTACTTCTGCCCCTGAAAATGGTATGCCAAAAAAGCAAACTGGAACAAAACGACTTTTGCACCCTTATGGTACAGACACACTGAGAGGTGAGGAAAGCTTATTCACTCCTCTACCTTAAAAGCAGCAGAGTCATGCCCTCACAAGCCTTTTCTTGTGAAACACTGACCACATAATGAAGACAAACTAATTCTCCTCAGCCCCAGAAGTCTGCATATGGTATCTCTACTATCCAGTATGATCTCAAAGGTGACAAAACCAAAAGACAACCAGAGTAAGATCATCTTTTATACAATGAGAAATAAATAGCCCTTTTTTATACAGTAAGAAATAAATATCCCTCATTTGTTTGGTTGCTTTTTTTTCAGTGAAGTTATATATATAACACACAAAGTTCACATTACTCAAGACAGGCTGAGCCTAACAGAATGCACAGAATCATAGAATCACAGAATTACAGAACAGTTAGGGTTGGAAAGGACCTTCAGATCATCTAGTT
>JAOEHY010043524.1:13294-62536 GCA_025447955.1 Psilopsiagon aurifrons | reverse complement strand
CCCCTACTGGGGTTTGCAATACAGAAACATTCATTTTCAACTTGTTCTCCAGTTTAAATAATGTAATAATTTTGTGCATCTTAACAAGGCCATTTCATGATCCTTCCTACAACTTTGACACAGATACTGAGGCGGTTTAGGAGAAGAGTACATGTTGAATTGCTTGCAGGGTGATGGAGCCAAGGCTGGCTCATGTGCATGCAGGCAGCCCCAGAGACCTTTGCTGTGTCTCCAGGTTTCTCCTAAGGTGCTTCGCTGCTTTAAAGGTGAAGTTCTGCACATGTGTTTCAGAGAGCACTGCTATGGTCACATTATATGTTCTGTTTTCTGTATAGGTATCCACCATGATTTCTAGTTCTCTGGAAGCAGCAAGGATTTTAATGGTTTTAAAATGAAATTCATTCTGGGCTTAATTGCTGTTTTCTGCCTAATTATGTTTAATTCTCCCTTGGATTTTTTACTTCTAAGAGGACAGAGTAGAACTTAGTGGCTAAATTGCCAACTTTCTAGCCCAATTCCTGTGCTAAACTGACCTGCTGTCAACAAATGTTAAATGAATTAATTTGCATAGCAAACAGATGCAAAGTGCTCCTTTTTCCAGCATACCATCTGTAGTTGCAGTGTTTCTTGTCAATTCTCCAAGTACACAGGAATTGAGTTTCCCAAATAGCCTGAGGGTTCAGGGACCTGGCTGTGGGTGTACAAACACAAACAAACTGCACCCACTTGACTTCCACTAAAAACATGCGTTCTTCAGCTCAAAATTGCACGTAACAGCTTGTCCAACATCGGCTCCTGAGTAGGGACAACTTGGTGGTTAGAGCTGTTGCAAGAGACTTGAGAAGTGTAGACTTAATTGATGTTCTGCTCTATTCTGACATAATTGCAGGCAAGATTAATGGTGTAAACCTTTTTGTGGTCTAATTTTCAATAGCCTTATCTCCTTCTGGTTTTGTGAGGTTCAAGTAAGTGCCTGGCTGGATCTGGACTTTGGTCACTGATCTTCACGTTCCTGTCTATAAAGAGGGATTGGCGCCTCTGTCCTTTCCTTCCCCTGAAGTTGGTAAATGCTGGTAGTTCAATGATTTTGAAGTGTTTGATCATAGAGACAACAACTGGGAATAAGCACTTCCTGTAGAAATAAGTTAAGAGTTCAGTCTGATTGACTTAAAACCTGAGAGTTATGGTATGTATGAGGTACAGTGTTTGAAGGCATAAGATACAGACTCAGTAGATTCAGAGCCAAAAACATACACCACTGGGATGAGAAATGATGTAAAGGTATCTTCAAGCCACTATTACTCTTATATACTTAGAAGATAAGAGGACTGCAAGGAGTTGATGGTAAATCATTAATACTTAGGATGTGCCAAGTAGAGGTTTTGGATGAGAATGTTTTAAGCCTTTTTCTGAGGATGACAGAGAGCATTAAGGTACATGCATGTACATCTTGTCCTGTAGATGTAACTTAAGAGTGCTTCAGTCATATGTAACATTGCTTAATGGTACTGGACTCATTTCTTAAGTCCTAATGTCTTTATATACTTGTGCATATGCGTATACTTACAAACCCTGTAGCATGAATGTGTGAGGCATGTGGAGGTTAAAGAAGGTTTGTCAAATGGAATGTGTGGTCTTGTTTTGGCAGAAAAATTGTGTTCGCTGGAAACAACTGTGTGAGTGTAGGGGTTACAATGCTGTGTCCTTTTTTTCTCATCTCTGCATGCTGTATTTGAAGAAAGGCTGTCAAAGCCAGGTGCTTATGCCCTCCTTTCTTATTAATGATTAATGTATGGCTTTTCTCTGAAGAAAAGTGCTTGGGAATTAAGAGTTTTCAAAGTGAATTACCTTCAAGCTCTATCCATCTTTAAATCCTGCAGGCGTGATAATAGTATATGATGACAGTCACATAATATTTGTCCTACCTGCACTCTTGTGTACTTGAGGCAGTCTTCATCTCCCACAAACTGAAGTAAGAAGGCACTTAAGTGCAAATCTTTGACCTGGAAGAGATCTCTAGTGAAGAGTAGAGCACAGGAGGTGAAGCTCAGGTGATGCTGCTACAGTGCTGCCAGCCAAGCTGCCGTTGGTGTCAGGGGAACTTTGATTATTGAAGCATGGCAAGACAGAGAAGATAGGAAAACCTGAGTTTTCAGGAGCCAGCTTGTATTTTCGCTGGCTTTTTTATCAGCAGCAAAGTGGTATTTGAGCTTCACAAGACCAGCATTCGTACAGAGCCCTCCTTGCAGCAGCTACATTTCTCCATCACTTCAAAAAGGTTTTTTGACAAATTTGTTTGACTTTTAATTCATGTTCAAGAAGTCTTTCAGTGTGTAATAGGGCAGTTGTTTAACCAAGGAGGCCTGGACAGGACTTCTTGCAGAGCTTAGCACGTTCCTGTCCCGCCCAGAGGGGATGAGGGCAGATGCTCGCATGTCTGTCCACCCACCCACTGTACTTGGAGGTTGGTTCACTCATCCTGTTTTCATACTGGGCACAGACTTTGGGAGACTGCTGCTTGAGAAACCGCAGCTAATGATACTGCTAGCATTTTGTTGTGCAAAAGGTGCTTTTGAACTGGACTTTTCAGCAAAGGAGTAATTTTTGAAAGAGACAACAACTGAACAGACATTTGCTTGTGAATCTTCACTTTAGAGGCAGAAACAGCACCGAAAAGGGAGAAGCTTATCTGCCCAACCCAGACTGGAAAAAAACCAACTCAAATTAAAAACCTACACAACAGAGAGGAGAGAGCAAAGGCAGTTTCTTAATTAGCTTACTGATACTGTGCAGGATCACAGCATATGGCTGTCCTGGGGCTTATATGATGAGCAGAGCGTTTAATTCGTGCTAGTGAGGAGCTGTTAGGGTTCCTCCTGACAGTTCCTGATGTTTAGCTTGTAATACAAATAAATTATGCATAGATTTTAGCAGCAGAGACATAACCTAGTTACATGCAACCTTAATGCTTTGCAGTCAGTTCTGAAGTATAAATGTAAAAGGTTTGCACTTGCTTATTGCCTCTGTCATAACTTAGCAATGAATCTAGGTCCCTTCTCTCTGGGCTATCAGTGAGAGGAATCTACAAAAAATGTCTGTCACTGTGATGGGATGGCGAGCAAGACAGAAACAAAGCTCACTGCAGGCACTGTAATGGACATAGTTTGCTTTAGAAGGCATGGGAGCCATGATCCTTTATTAGATAAATATCACCTTGGTTTTGTGTTTTTGAGATTCTTCTCACATTTCAGCAAGCATATGTGTTGAAGCAAGCAGAGCCTCTTCACCTTTCCTCCAAGCAGAGACTGGAATAATTTGGAAGCTAAGTCACTGCTGCTGGGCCTCATGGAATGCTTGTGTAATGCGTTTCTGCATCATTTTGCATTACAGGAGAACAAGCTAAGGCCCTCCAAGTTGGTCATGCAGGAGGTAACCAGTCAGCATTTTACTGAAAAGGTTATTACACGATGTTTTAGATATAGAAAGCCACAAATAACAAAAGATAGACTTGACATCTGTGCCTTGTTAAACTGTACTGCTGACTGCTGAGCCCCTGCTTGTTACAGGGAGCTCTTGCAAACAGCACTGCCGTGAGTATGAGACATGTAGTAGGGTGCTTTGTAGGTTTCTTGCTCTGTGCCAGTGTCTCTGGAGCACAGACTAAGCGTGTGAAGACCTTTTTGGGGTGGCTTTTGGTATGTCCTCTTTTGAGCATTTGACCAACTAAACAGAACCAATCTCTTTATTCACATAGGAGGAAGGGTTTTACATGCAAGGTAACCAGGCTGCCCTGCTGCTTTCCTCTTGGGTCTGTCTGGTGAGTGGATGCCTAAGAGGAACAGAAATCTCCAGTGGGATCTCCTGCTGAGATCTGGGACACTTTTTCTCATTTGAACAAATTCTCCCTACCTGACATCGCCATAAGTAGAGTTTCCCTGTCTTTCTGTTGACTTCATTTGGACTTTGGCTTCTTCCTATTTTCTTTACCATGTTCTCGCCTTGATTTCCAAATCAGCTGTCTGCTGCCAGACACCGCTGTGTTGTACAGAGCTGTTTGACCAGTGCTGCCTGGGTCAGTTTGTCTGTGTCACAGGCAGCTTCTTTCTTTTCCTCTCAGATTTTTACAGAACAATGAATTTAATACCAATGTGACTTTCTGATATTTCATGTGAACTGAAGTATGGAACTCACTCTCTTTTTGAGTGAAATGATGGAACGATTTTAAAATGCTGTATGTTCCTCCTTTGGGATATTCAGTACCTAGAAATACGCTCAGAAATCGAGTGCATTTACTGCAGCTGTTATTTATCAGTCTCCTTTTGCTGACTCCCAGATACAAATTTCTGAATAGTGAAGCAAAGTGTGGGTGTCTAAGGGTGTTTTTATAGTAAAGGTCCTGACTGTCAACATAGGTGGATAGAACAACTAATGTATTTAAATCAGACTTGTGATAACCTTGTAGATTTTCTCAGCTGAAGCATATAAAACTCAAATGTGTGGACAGTGATTGGTGTTAGGGTCTAGCAAGGTGTGCATACTTCCTGTCAGCTTGGCCGCAGCATTACCCTAACTCAGCCCTTTTGTGCAGTGCCACACACTGGACCCATCAGGAAACCGCAGTAGCACTCCAGTTTGTAATGATCACAGGTATCCTTATCTTCTTCAGCAGTGCTGAGACAGACTATATGGGAGCAAATACTACTTTTTGGCCTGGGAATACAAAAGTAGCTATTGTTGTTTACACTAGTAAAAAGTAGGATTTATTTGAGCAATCTGAGACCCTGCAGTGTGCACAAAGAGGCTGTTGAGAAGAAGCCATTGCTGTATCAGCTTTAGTTCTCAGCCACTCTTCCAGAGAGAGGTGGAAGTGTTACTAGGAGGATGTCTGAAAAAATTTCCAGTTCAGCTATTTACACAAAAAGCCAATATCCCCAACCTGTGGTCTTTGTCCCCAGCTCGGTCTCCAAACAAAGTGCTTTTTACAGCCGCTGAACTGAAATTTGTATGTGTTAGTAATACTCTACCTTCTGGCTGTCAGCTTCATCTGCAGCACTGGGATGACAGCTGATGACCCTTTCCAGCCAGGTTGCAGGCACCACAGTAGTCTCGGAAATAGTAGTTTTAATGTTAAAAGAAAAAAAAGTCTCTTTGCTTCTAATTTCAAGTTTCTCTTTGTTATTTAAAAAACCTTAAAGCCACACCAAAGGTTTCCACATCTGTCTTTCAGATTGTTAGGGAGAGCACAGTGGGGACATTGCTACATGGTTTGTGTTGAAATACTGCAGATGAAGTGCTGTGCATTTGGTTACTTTCAAGTCTTTTTCTCTTGGGGATGGTTTTGGTGCATGGCACAGACAGTAGTAACAACTCACCTATCCTAGAGCTGATGTGTACCAACTCTGTTCTGCAGATGTAAATCTCTGTTCTGCCTTCAGACTTGTGTGTTATTAAGACAGTTATTTGGTGATAATGATAACTTTATCTAAAGCATGAACAGATTTCTCAGCACATTCCCATCTATTTCCTGAAGTCTTCAGTACCAACAGGCTGGATTCCTGCCTGATGTGTTTCTGTGCTGGTAGGCATTTACTTTTATTTAACATTTACTTAGTGCTCCTCTGTTTTGTTTTCCCAGGCAAAGCATATATTTTAACATCATTACAAATCCTTTTTCAATAGTCATGTCTACAGTCCGGATTCCAAGAATTTGAGGAAGAATCCAGGTCACTCTTTCCAGCTGTAGGCTGGGGATCTAAATTCTCTGGAACAAGATTTGTGCTTTACTGTTTTACATAAGATCAGTCATAGGGTTCACTTCCTTCCTGTGTACTTTGAGTAATGTGAAAGTAATTTCATGTCTTGCTCCTAGAATTGTTCTTTTGAGTGGGTTGTGTATATTTACAGTGAGCACCTGTGAAGCTTTCTGTGAAGCCTTTGCAGTGTGATGTGAGAAAGTTTCTATTGTTGGTTTTAAAGTACATTTTAATGGACTCTTGGAATGAAGAACAGGGAGAGTCAGGGAAAACAACAGAGGAAGCTGTCTCTTCAGCTATTCTGGGGTTGAAGAGACAAGGCAAGGGAAGCAGACTGTACAAACACCACAGATGAATGGCAGTTATCATACCACTGTTTTGTGTGAAAGTAGTTTGGGCTGTTCATCCTCCCTATTCCCACCCATTTGAATAGGCATTCAACTTTATTTTCATTTATAACAGGATTTTGTCCATCATTAGTGCCTCAAAAGCCCTGCAGAGTTCCTGTTTCGAGTTGTTCAGACTTAAAAAATATTTTTACCCTCATCTCTGGAGGTTCTTGATATTAAACTGTCCCAGTAAGCAAGTCACTGAGATATAATGTGTTTCATTCTAAAATCTTTGGGTCATTCCAGTTGTTGCATGACAGTCTCGCTCCTAAGTAACAGTTAACAAATACCTCAGCTCTAGGGTTTTAACTTCCTTTTCTATTCGGTGTCTTGTATCAAACACTCCACTGAAGAACTGATTTTCTTCTGATATAAAATAATGCTTGTCTAATGTGTAGAAAAGTTGAACGAAAAACAGAACTCTACCCAGATCTGGATGTTGTGTTGCATATGTGTCTGTTGCATGAGTTTCAGGAAGTTTCTGTCCTGGTGAGGTTTTGCATTCCTTCTGTGGGGTGTCACCCTGTGTGAGATGACTACAAACCCTCTGTTAATGTCTGATCTGTCATCTGTTCGTTCATTTCCATCATGCTTGAAAGAAGGGTGGTTAGAAATTTTGTTCTGAAAGCTTCCTTTGGACCATGACTTAGTTTTGTCTTTTTTTTGTATAATTGATGTGTAAGATCCAGAACAATTCCAGTACAGATGTGAAATTGGAAGAGGTTTTTCCTTGCTCCTGTCAGTGGCATGCTATTCCATTGCAGTTTCTGTCCTTTTTAATGACCAATACAAGCACCTAGCTCTCTTGTCCACTTTTGTCTCCACAGTCCCATGACTCCCGGGTGATGTTTTTCAAAGAGGTAGATAGTATAGAGTCTGAACACCGCAAAGCAGAAATGCAGCCTGGCATTTTCCTGAGTTGCAGGAGCTTTTTGAGGTTGCTCCGGATCGTGGAGCCCTAGGAGTACTTCTGGGATTGACAGATGAGAACTCACTCTCAAAGCATGCTGTCTTTATTTTCACCGTCCCCACATGGGTTTGTTGTTCTGTGTTAGATAAATCCCATGGGCTGCCGGAATTGCATTACCCAGGGAGGACTAGCAGAATCCCAAGAGTGTTGGTATCTATAGAGCAGATGTTTCTGCATGAGATGCTTATAAGGATACATTTTCTGATGTGTTAGTTACAACATGAAAACTGCAAAGTTCGATGGCTGGATAACTTATTTGTAGCATTAATTAGATAATAATTTGATCCTGCAGAGTTTTCATGGTTATTTGTGTGATATATGTGGGAACTTTTCTTGAGGCATAAATTTTTGGTAAATTACTCTATAGCTGAGGAAACAGCAAGTGATACTGGCAAACCACTGATGCGCTTTCATGGCATCAGCTATAACCTTATCAGTGTCTACCTTTAGTCATAATACAGATCAAGAAGTAAGAAAGCAGTACACAAAACACTTTGATGCTGTTGGTAACTAAAGCTGTATGAAAAAAATACGCTGCAAGTGTGATGGTGCAAATGGATGGACCATTGAAAAATCTTATAAATGGGCCATGGGCATGACATGTGTGAAGGACTTTTTTGCAAAATTTGATTTATTTATTTATTGAAGTCTGCAAGTGTTCCTGATGTATTTTAGCTCTCTATTTCTAGGACTTAATGAGGGAATAAGAAATGTGATTCACAGCTCCAGATAAGACCATTTTTAGTGCATTTCTGTTACCCTCAAGCTTAATAAGTAACGTTTCACTTTAATAGATGTGCTTGGAGGTGGAGTTGCTATCGTTTATTGTTATAACTCCTGAATAGTATCGCAGAATTTGAATTCTAATTTCAGTTTCATAAAGACTTTACATTAAAATTCACATTTTGGCTTTTAATGCAAAAGGATTACTACAACTGGAGATGGAAGAATAACATACAGAATTCTCTTCTCAATATATCCTGTGGAATCATATTTCAGTATCCACTTTACCTGTCTTTTATCAGCTATTGCTAGAGGTGAGGCTGTGTGTTAGGGTTTGGGAAAGGATTTATTTACCTGTGTGTTTCATTTGTGCCCTTAATTGTTTTCTCGTTTCTAAATGTGCCTGATTCAGGCTTTGCACTGATTCTGCTGTACACAGTGTGAAAAGTGGGCTTTAAATGTCAAATTGTGGGATTTAATCCGGGTGCAGTAACTTCCAGTCAGAAAGCTGAGGATACAGAACAGACTTGGAGAGCCTTTGTGCAGTCAAGGAGATACCAGTTGTACATGGTGATTCCCATCTGACTTCTTTGGAGCAGATGGGGGCCAAAGAAAAGAACAATTCTATATACAGATTAAAATAGTTAATTGTACACCTGGTTTTATTCAGTTTCTGTGGCCACAAATTCCACTGAGTAGTCCTGTGATTTTGCATGGTTTTTTTAAGGTGGTGAAAGTATTTTTCAGATTAAAATTGCAGGCTTTGAAATAAAATTTTGGGTTTGCATACTGTTTGCTCTGACAGATCCTGTGTGCAGTTTAAGATTTATCACTGGACTCACTAGCAATGCAGAAGAATGGGCTTATAGGCACCTCTGTGACTGTTCCTCTTTTTGTTCAGATTCAGGGAGTTGCAGATGTGCATTGCCATATTTTACTGAGATTTGACAGGTTTGTCAGACTACTTTGCCTCCAAATTGTTCATCCAAGATAATGAGTTATTCATAATTGTAGTACAAATTGACACACCTTGAACGTTATGGTGAAGGTCAGAGGCCTAAATTTTCCTTTAAATCTCTCTGTTAGGAATGTAAGTTCAGATGGAGCAGAAGCACGCAGAAGACTAAGAGAGTGCGATGGCTTGGTGGATGCCCTCCTTCATGCTCTACAGTCTGCAGTTGGAAAGAAGGATACAGACAATAAGGTGAATTTCAGTATTAAAACTTAATGGACGTTTCCATTAATTTAGGCTGACATGTTGCACTGGGGTTGACTTCTGTTTGCTAGTACCAGAAGTGGATTATGGTTGCCTCAGAAGAGACAGTAATTATCTTCCTCTCATCTCTGTCATGATAATCTGTGGTGCTACTGCTGTGGTAACAGAATGATGCTGCCGTGTTACTTTGTGCGGCCAATGACATGAGCAAAGGCAAGTGGTTGTGATAGGTGGGGAGAGTAGTCCTTTATCATCATCAGTGACATTATTGTTGTTGTTCTGCATTACTTAATTGACATTTTAAGTGCAATCTCCGGATCGGAATTCTGTCCCATTGTATTGTGCTTTGTACAATGCCAGCAAAGGATTCGGTTCCCACTTTAAAGACTTCTTTCAGCACCATCTCTAAGAACTTTGGCACTTAGACAGTAAGAGAGTATCTTCAGACATGCAGCAATTTCATTGTGGCTGTTTTTTTTAGGTGCCGGATTTGATTAATCTATTCTTTATTATCATCTCATCCTACAGTGCTTAAGAGCATATTTATATGCATAAGGAATATCATAAATTTAACCTGCTTAAAAAAGAAAGAACATGCTATTGCTTTTTAACACCGATAAAGCTTATAAAGCATCGTTACTTTATTCTTTTTGAGTCTCACCGTGTGATGGACTGTACAAGGGAATTATAAAGCCCTGTCACTTAATGAGATAATTTTGGAAGTGGATTTTGTAACCACCTGGTGGTTTCCATTGCAACCTACAGAGCATCGCTCTTGTCAGAACCTGATGTGCTGTGGATTAGCTGTTACAGGACATGTGAGGAATTCACTGAGAACACAAGGTGAAGGTTTTGACCAGAGAAAATTTAATAAAATGGGCTCCTTGGGGATTTAAAGTTTGGAAGAATAAGAGAGAGGCTTGTATTAAAATACAATCTTTGAATGATCATTTTCCACTGTGTGTTTGATCTTTTGGTGAATTGTATTCTTCATGTAAGATCAGGTGGTATTTTTTGATTAGAGAGTTTTCATTTTGAATGAGTGCTATTTGTGAAGCCCTTCACTTCTCGAAAATAAAATCAATTTTAGAACAAGGGTGAACCTTAATTGAAGGGATTTTGACTAAGTCTTCTTTGAAAGCTACACTCTTTTCCTGGGGTAGGTGGGCTTTTTTTAAATTCCTCTGAATAAACTAATGGTTTATAACTAAGAGGGTGCAATACTATGTATAACGCACATTTTTCTGTAACAGTCTGTGGAGAACTGCGTGTGCATCATGCGGAACCTTTCCTATCATGTCCACAAAGAGGTCCCTGGAGCTGATAAGTACCAAGAACTAGATGCCAGTCAGACTGGAAGTGCGGGAGGCTCTCAGAAGAAGAAGAAAGATGATGCTGGTTGCTTTGGTGGGAAAAAAGCTAAAGGTATGTGCTGCAGAGAGCTTGGCACTGGAAATGGATTTGGGGGTAAATTTTTCTGTGTAGTCAAAATTGTGATTTTGTGTTTGCAGTGTCATGGCATGCGTTCATCTCCCTTGTTGGATTACTACTAAATGTTTGGGAATATTTTCCACAATTGCCACTGTTTTGTTTGGCTATAAATAGGAGTGGTGCATGCTGACAGATGACACCCTGCTGTTGGACATAGGTGGATATGCTCTGCCTTGCCTCTTCTGTGCAGTGCTGTGTTCTTGCGTCTGTCAAATCTATGCTTAGTCTACTTGCTTGGCTGGTTCTTGGCTGCATAGCATGTGCCATGGCCTCTGGAAGCTAGGCCAGCATGTATTTATCCTCTGCATGGTAATCCTGTGCATGTGTCTTCCATGCCTGCTGTCCCTCAGGTTTGAAAACGAACTAACAGCCTACCTTCCCACTCAGAACCCAAACATACAGCCTCCTAATTCAGTCACTCTTCCAGTAATTTAAATTGCAAATATGATTATGTAGCTTTTAATTGTCAGTCACTTTTAGACCTGTTCTCTCCTCTGGGGCATGAGTGTTGCAAATGAATTTCATTACAAGAGAGGATTAATAGTCTCAGTAACCCTCCTTCCATCTTTCGTTTAGAAAGAGGCACTCAAATAGTATCAGTTTTTTTGTTTAGAGAAATTACTATTCTAGACTGAATTCAGAGATAATGAACTCTGTTTTCTGTTTAGGCTCCATTCTCCTCATTCATGTTTACTCATCCTGGCTTACTATTTATAACCAGGTCTGAGGAAGGTTTTGGTCCTGAAGAGCTGATCTGGAACTGTTTGACCTTGACAGACTGTGCTGCACGTTACTCTTGCTTTGATCTGACCTATACATGTTATTAAAATATTATGTGTTTCCACATGTGTTAGGAAGTCATCTCAGTGTGAACTTGCTTTTCCAGACTAGTCTGTCACCAGCTAGATATAAACTGTGTTAAAAAAAAATTAAAAAATGATGTGCATCTTTGACTTGCTGGGGGAAACACACTGAAGAAAGCTTTACCTGCCTGGCCAGCCAGTTCTCACAGGGAGTGACTGAAACTTCAGTGTGATATCCTTTAATATCACCTTCAACATGTGCTGACTCCAGCCTGTTCCCTGCCATTTGCAGTCCCTGTTGTTTTGCTGCTTGAGAGCCACACAGTCGGTGAAAACATTTTTAGACACAAAAGCTATGAGTGTGCACTGTGGGAGGAGGGGAGTGTGCTGACTGAGAACTGTCATCCTGCTCTTGATGACCATGAAAAGGGAGTGCACTCAGGTGGCTGTCCTCTGTCAAGTGTCTGCCTGCTTCCTCTAGGGCCCACCTTTATATATCTCCTATGTCTGTACGCCCCAATAGCTTCTGTTCATCCGCCAGAGCTTCTGATTGTATCTTCCTGGGCAAATTGGTCCTCAAAATTGTCTGGCACTGAGTTTGAACCCTTGGATTTCAGTGAGCAGTGCCGGCAGTCAGTGACAGCTTGGGTTTGGTTCTGTATGTATAACAGAAAATGACCATTTCTGAAGTATATTTTAACATATTCTTTCCCCTCTTTTTAAAGTGTGCTGTTCTCTAGGGGGAAATCAACTGGTAGTAATGCTGAGCTCGTAGCTGGTAGTATGTAGATCAGAAGGATAGAGGGGGACAGGCAACTGTTGTGTAAAAAAAAAATATGAATTAAAACCCGTTAATAAATGAGCTTCTAAAATTGTAAAGAGAAGCCTCCTTTTCTCACTGTTAAATTTGTGTGAATACCTGGTTTGAACTTGCCTAAATTTTCTCAGTTCAGGACTGTAAATATATCAATTCTCTCCCCATCTTGTTCACTTGATCTTGCAGCGTTTCCATGTTTCTTTTACTTCATGGTCATTGATCATAGCATTTCAAACACCTCTGCAAAGGGCTGGTCATCCTTCTGTCCCCTCAATTCTGTAGGAACCTTTTCATTTAATGAAAAAAAGAAGAAAAAAAAAGCTGCGCAGAGAAAGATTTTTATTTTTTCCCAGCAGGAGCCAAAGGGAAAAAGTAGAATATCTTGGTTTGGTTTTCTTAATTGGTTAAACTTCTATAGTATTTTTGTAATACTCAGGTTTTGAACCTTTTCTGTGAAATTCTGGCTCTTTATGACTGTTCCTTTGTATTTTCTTCCTTCCTGTAAATTTTTGTTTTTCTTTTGCTGCTTTTCTGGTAATTAGAGGAATGGTTCAATCAAGGTGAGTTGT
Source organism: Psilopsiagon aurifrons (assembly GCA_025447955.1). Lineage (NCBI taxonomy): Eukaryota > Metazoa > Chordata > Aves > Psittaciformes > Psittacidae > Psilopsiagon > Psilopsiagon aurifrons. The sequence goes on along the minus strand of JAOEHY010043524.1, from coordinate 49,805 downwards.
TGCAATACTTTCTTTTCATCATCACCGTAATATGCTTTGTTCAGCTTTCACATGCAAGGCTTAGAGCTGATATGAAGGTCTTGCTCATGCCACCTTCTTCACTGCACCCCCAGAGCATCCTCCTGTTCATTCCAGTAGGCATGGAAATCCTCTAATTGAGTGAGCATTTGCAGTTTGGTCTTCCCACGCTGAGAATATTGAAAACAAGGTTTTATTCATTCCTGGTGTAAGCACAGTGAGGTAATTGATTTGCAGCTGGCCTGATAACCCCGTGAGAGAGGAAACACCTAAGTGTGCACAGTGTCATACCGAAGTACAGCTTTGCTAGCAGTGTGGGTAGCAGTAGGCATGAAAACTCAGCAGCTTGGATGTTTATTCTCAGGGATCCTTGGGATTTTGTCTGCTTGGGCATGAATGCCTGGGCTGCTGTATCTTTATTACTGGCACTCAGACTAGCTAGATGAAGCTACCTACCCCAGTAAATGCGTCGAGGGATATGCCCTTTAGTTTCTCATCCCAGCCCAAGAAGTAAAATTGCTTTCGGAATACGCAAGGCTTGAGGCTGAAGTTTGCCTCCCTTGCTTGTCGACTGGGAAGTTGTTAGGCTGTGAGTGCCCTAGAGACCTCCACTGTTACTGAGACTGATTTGGGGGTAAAAGCAGGGTCATTTTTGGTTTGTGACACTTGCTTCAGATCAATGGGCTCTGGAGGGCCGAGCCAAAGGAGGAATGTTGGGAAAACAAAACCGAAGCTAATTGCCCCACCCAGCAAATGCTGCTTAGTAGTGTTGTGTAAGACACTGATTGCAGATATGGCTGGTGAGCCTGCAGAGGATGGGTGTCTTGGTAAGACAGAGCTCAGCCTTGCTTTTTGTCCCTCTGTTGCAGTCTGGGTCAGTGGGTTTATTAACAAGAGCAGTACTGACTGATGGGGTGGTGTTATGCAAATCTTGCTTCAACTTTTTAACCAGAAAGAAGGCGTTTGGGGATTAATCCGTCAGCAGAAATGGTCCCACTGAATAGCTGTGTTGATTATTTGGTAAAGCAAAATGACATTTGAGGAAAGTCACCAACATGAGTGGTTAATAACACTGGGTTGCACTTCAAAGTGTGTACTGTGTTTCTGACTGATTGAAAATGGCGAAGGTCATGCTTTGGTTATTTCTTACATAATGAAAAGTAGTGGGGGGGAGAGGGGAAAAAAACTAATCCCACTGTTTACAGAGACTGTAAATTGCATCTTGCACAAGCAGGTCTCATGTCAGGCAGTTTTCCCAAACCATAGTGCTGTGCCAGTTCCTACAGCCAGGTCTCATAAAACAGGCCTGTCAGCAGGCATGTTTAAAGCTGTCTGTCTCTTGGCAAAGTTTGGAGCTATGCTTCTCATCCAAGAGCATCTTCTTTCCTCTGGCATACCTCAGGCTGGAAAATTTGGAGAGCAGGGAAATGCATAAAGGGCAGAAAAAGGATGTAGCATGTCTTTCCTACTGCTAGTGTGGTCATTCCAGCATCCCTGTGCACTAGAATTACTGACAGGTTTGAGTGGCAGAGGGGGTGATCAGAGCTATGGAAGCTGGTTTTCTCATGATCTGGGTCAGACCAGGGGAGGTTTGCAATTGGCAGGCTCTTTAACTTGCTAAATTTGGTCACCTTTTTAGAAACTCCAAACCAGTATTTGTGGGTCCTGTGAAAATCAAATGGGGAAAATAGCAGCTGAGCCACAGATTGAAAACTTTGACTTCTAGATGCATTTCTTTTGTAGTAGTCTTACAGCTTGGTTACATCCTCTCTATAGGAAAGCCCTGGAAAATGTGGGAGCTTCAGATATTTCTGAATCTGGCCCTTGCTGAATTTGATTAAGCAAGTAATTTGTAGAGTTGAAATCCCCTTGGTCAGAGCCCTGTGTTCTGAATTGCTTCCATTTGCAAACAGCTGGCAGCTTTTGGTTTGAACAGATGTGGTTTTGCCTGCAAGGTGGGTTAGTTTCTCAGAGGGCTAAGAGTCAAACTAGTAAAGGCTTCATAGGAGATGGCCACTATGTGCAATCTGGCCCAGAAAATGAGAGACGGCAACTGAAGATCACAGAGCACAGGTGGAGCGTGCTGTCTTAATGAAAGATGGTTTAGGAAATCTGCAGCTGCTTCTGCATTGCCAGCTCAAAAGATGTAGCAGCCAGCAATGCTCTCCTGCACAATCTCTTCCATAAAAAGTTATGCACAAATACATACTGCTCACTAAACATTGTGCTAGAAAGAAGGGAGCTCTTACAGTGCCATCACAGTTCTTCAGGGCTAATGGAAGTACCAAATCCCAACCTTTTAATTAGAGGGAACTTCTGAAATGAGTAGTTGTGTTGAATAAGGTCTGGTTCTCCAAGTAAGTGTTCTGAGGTTTAAACTAGCTAATGCCAAAGACATGAGATTTGGGGTCATGTGAAAAAACAGTTTGTCCTACTTGTAGGCAAGGTGGAGTAACACTTGCTGGTCTGAGTCTGTGATCTTTCCTACACTGACTTCCTTCCTTCTGTGCCTTCCCCCTCCCCGCCCGCTTTTGCCCCCGCTTTTTCCTGTCAATGCTCTAAGTGTCAACAAGGGTTTGCAGCCAGTAACTGGGTTCAGCTGCCATTATGAAATGTAACATCCTTTGATGATGCACAGCATTTTTTCTTCCTGGCATTTGGTTTCCCAGGCAATGTGTTTCTCATTCTTTCACGGGGCAAAAGCTTGATGGAGGGCTGCAAAAATGCAGCTAATTCCAATCTCTTCCTTTAGGAAAGGTAGTTTCCAAAGGAGCGTGGTGGTACCTGGCTGCATGACTTTTTGGCAGCTTAGATGGTCTTTTTCATACTTTAATGAAGCAGATTGCTTCAAATGAACAGAACTTCCTGGATGCGTGTTTTGTTTGCACAGTAGTAAAGTTGGCTGCTGTTCTGTGCTGGCGTTTCAAACCAAAAGTGTGTGATACTTCCAAAGAAACAGAGGGGGTGAAATGCCACCTTAAGGTGTTCCCCCCCTCCCATGTTATGTCTAAATGTGCATACTGGTATTTAAAGATCTGTTTTGTCTCTATAGTAATGCATGTGATTATCCTTTTGTCAAGAGAAGAGGCAGAGTGGCCACTGAATTCACTGCACAGAAGCTGTACCAGCTCCCCGCTGTAACAGGGCTGGGATTGGCCTTTCCCATGTCATGCCCTATTCCCAGGAAAGAATCAAACTAATTTCCACGTTACCTTCTCAAGGACCATTTTCCTGTTTGCTTTTAATCATCCTGACTGGTGGAGCTTTCAGCCCTTCCTGTAAATCTCCATCAACAGCCTGGTAGAGTCCCTGTGCAGAAGCCACCTCTGGCAGCTTCAGTTGTGGTGTTCTGAATTCATCCCATCACTCTTGCAATCCCCACTCTTGAGGGAGAGGGACTGAATAACTTGATTCCCCTCCCCCAAAAAATGATTTTGGAAAGCAGAATTGTGCACTGCTATCCTCAGAGTCCATACTGATTCTTGTACTTCCTTCCAAATCTCTCTTTGCTGTCAGTACTTCTCTGATGGCAAGGTGCCTGCTTATGCCGAAGCATCCCTGCTGTTAACCCGAAGCTGTGTGTCTCCCTGGGGAGAGAAGGAGGGATAAAAATCAACCTTTTCCTCCCCAGCTGCTTACACAACCTTGAATTCCCACCTAACTGAAACTGAAGTCCAGGGTTTTTGTGCTTTCTGTGAAGGATTGTATGAATTTAAACTGATGTAATGGTTTGAAACTGCCTCTCAGTAAATGTGTGGAATTATTTCCACTAGTTTCTAATAAATAGTCAAAATGGCACTTCATTGATTGAAGGGCAGTTCAAGGCTAAGTTGTTGGCTGCTGGCTGTACAATATATTAAAACTAGGCCTAGGCCTTCCTGCCTCTGATAGTGGCAACAAGAATAGAGGCTGCAAAGCAAACCTGGGTTTTTTTGCTCTGCTTTAGCTAAGCTTCGGATCAAAATTTCTTGATGAAAATAACAAGTAAATACTGGACTTCTGAGGAGGGGAATAGCTTTGCTAAGAATGCAAATGGCACAGTTTTCCAAGAAAATGCTTCTGCTGAGCATGTTTGCAGATCAACCTGAAGTAGTACGGATGTTTTCCCGAAGTTGCTCCTGCTAAAACCACAGCGATGTAGCTGGGTTGCAAGTCAGATATATACAAATATGAGTAATAGTCTGTGATTTATATTTTGAGACTATATCTTCTCTCATCTTGCAGATTCATGTGTCAGTATCTTACCTGTCAGTATGCTGATAGTCTTTTCCGTCTGTTGTCTTATTTTTTTTGCACAGGAAAGAAGAACGGAGATTTGGACAGGAATTTTGATACCCTTGATTTGCCTAAGCGGTCTGAAGCAGCAAAAGGTAATGCTAATGTTTGTGCTTTTGGAAATAACAAGTAGCATGGGAGCAGGAGGCTTTTAAAGGGGCTTGAGACGTGAGCGTATCAGGCTGATCTCTTTCTTTTGTATTCAGTTAATTGAAATAATGGATGTGTCAGTGCTTGTTATCTGGTATTCAGTACTCAAAAGCTGGATACAACCACCTTTTATATAAAGCTGCTGAATGGATAGAATCTTGTAGAAGCCTATCTGATTTGGTGTTAAGTGATTGTAACTCCATAGAGGAGTGAGTGCAAGCTCTTTTCCTTTACAACTCTATTTGCAAATTGCCTGCACTACATGTGAATGTAAGTTCTGAAATGCATTAGGTGAGTGTACTTACCACTAAGGTTTTCCCTTCACTGGCATGTGTTCTTCAGTGTTACAATGAATCAGAGAGTGACAGCGGGGGATGAGTTCAAATCTTTTGTCTTTACTGATAGTCTTCTCCTGAGTACAGTATTTCCCCTTGTCTGCAGCGTGCAGCACTTGCAGTTTTCCAAAATCAGGTTGACAGAAAAATTTTCTGCATTGCGCTATTGTATTTCAGCTCTGGCAGAGGTGAACTCTTTCACAAATAAGCTGCATTCTCTTCCTATACGCCTGGTACTCTTTTTGTTAATTGGAGATTAGGAGATGATTTAGGATCTCATCAGACTTCCTGCAGCACTGGACAGTGTTTTGAAACTTTCACAGGTTTTCATTTCAGTGTGTGCAATGTCATCGCAAAGATTCAGCTATTGTCATGGCAACTGCTGCAGTGCCACCCTGTCAACTCAGCCCTGCAGGAAATGCTCTCCCACAGCACCTTCACCTTAGTGATGCATGAATATCTGCAGCTACCTGAATATTCCTCAGAAAGAAAATCTTAAACTCTTCCTGCATTACTTGCACAATTTCCAAGCGTATAAAGACACAGTGTGACTCAGTGCAGTGTTCCTTGGACTTGAGATAGCAGAAGTATGCTGTTTAGTGACCTTTATTGAATCAAATGATTTGTGCTTCAATTTCCTTACTGTTAACTGAGGGTGGCAGCAGCAGAGGCCCTATGTTGCATCCTTAGAGATGTACTGGTAGTCATCAGATCTAATCTATTTACAGGCACCTTTTTACAGTGGTACAGTTTCTAGGCTAGTGCCGGAACACTAATGTTAATGCATCTCTTAGAAGGTGCAGTGCCATCCTGCTTGGAGAGCTGCAGGAACATTCTTGGTTCAAGGCTGGGTGTTGATTACATTGCAGAGCAAGGTGACATCCTAAGGATGGAGAAGGAGAGGAATGCAAAATACAGCAGGGACATCAGCACTTTCATTCCTTTCTAAATGTGACTGGAATATAGGTACCCCTAAAAGGAAAAAATGAAAATCTAAGATTTCTGTAAAGAATTGGATGTTGGGCAACTTCCTTTAAGACAAAAATCTTTCAGGGGGTTCTGTCAATGGTAGAAGTTTTATGGCATATCTGATTGGAAATGTATCTGTCTCTCTGAGCTTACACAGCTCTATCGTACTCAGTTGCTAGAAATCACACACTCTCAAAGAGGTTTTGTTTGATAATTTCAAGATACCCCTATTTAGTCTAAGATGAATAGACTACGTATCTCATACTAGGTAGATCAGGTCAGGAGATTATTCCCATTTTGAAAGCAGACCTTTGACATGGAAGAAGACATGAGAAACTGCTTGCTTGTGTGCGAAGGTAAAATATAAATTCAGTGATGCATATTTTGTTTCCTGCTTAGCATCTTGTTTACGCGAGAGCTCCTGGATATTAAAGGTTCTAACAAGGTTGCTGGGACTTTGAATTGTCGGTAAGATGAGGAAAATAAAATTGCAGTTTTAAAACCCTTAAAAGCTCTGGTCAGATCTGTGCCATAGTGTATAATTGGCTCTGATGAGATCAGCTCTCAGCTGAAGCAGAACCTCGTTACCAAGATTGAAAAATCATACAAGTTTTAATGATCAAAAGCACTCAGTTTGAGTGACACAACGAAGTGCTATTTAAAAAATCAACAATTATAGATTAATCTCTTTCATGTATTATTAAAACTATATTAAAGTGAGTTTTCAGCTGGAATCTCTGTGGGCACATGAAACTGCAGTAATAGGATTTGTTCTTGCAATGCAGCAAATGAAGTTAACAAATACTGGGATGCAGTGTTGTTAAGGTTCCTGTAATCTTGCAGTTGACATCCATGGTGCTTATCTGGTGGATCTAAAGATGAGGTTTCAAGAACTTGACATATACTCTTAAGTATGATCACTGAGCTTAATGGATAATGTGCTTATGGTTGCTTGAAAAGTGGCAGACTAGAAGCAGTGAAGTAGTTTCAGACCTATTCTCTATCATCTCTGGAAACTGCGCTTGGTCTCCAAATGACTTTAGTTGCAGGGATCTGTGCCTGTTCTGTAGCTGAGCATCATAAACCCAGAAACTTTTGTAGTTTCCAATTGGGATGTTGGGGCTGGTTAGTGCCTGTGTGGGAAACAGCTCAGGAACACATTCATGTCCTGAGCAGTCCAGATGGGCTCATGAGCTATTACTTTTTTCAAGTGTTGCTTGTTGGGATTTTTTTCCTGAAATGTGTTTGTCCTGGAGAGAAATGGATGGATGAAGGTAATTCTTGTTTTTTTCAGAGTGATAAACTGGAGTCTTCTTCTGATTGCATTTGGGTTTTTAATGGAAATCAGATTTTGCTGCAGCACAGCATTTGAGCAGCCCTGAAACCATTTCTAAGCCTTTAATAATTTTATGTGCTAGGCATTCTGGCGGGGGAAAGCTTCCAGTTCAGGGTTGTTATCTGTGGTAAACTGGATAATGTCAGATGGGAGAACTTGTAGTGCTTTCAGGAGCTGTCTCATCTGATATTAAAAAACTAAATATATATGCTCTGACAGTGTCCAGAGTAGTGCTGTCCTCCTGAGGAGAGATTGTGGAAGAGAAGCTTCTTGTTTCTTCCTTTGTTGAAAGGAGCATATTTTTTTTCCGATAGTCGAAGAGAGAAGATAAATTTTGGAGGGAAGTGATAAGAGCTTGCACAGAGACATACGAGAGGGAACAGCACTCACAAGAAATTATGAATGTTGTCCTCAGGACCTTGCTAAATTTAGTACTTTCAGAAATTGCTGCTTCTGTGGAGGGGGGAAAAGTCGTCTTGCTGAGATCCCTTCCCCAGTATAAAGTAGGTCACTGATGGTAGGGTTGGCTGTCTCCTCTGCAGCCTGTCCTCTTCTGTGCTATCGCAGTGCGAATGCCGATTTCTCCTGTGTGCATATTAAATATATAGGATAGTGCAGTCACTTTGCTTGGCTCACAGAGTCCTTATTTCTGAGCAGGAATAGTGGCAGGAGGCTCATGCATTGGGGGGAGATCAGGATTAATCATATCTGTGCAGTGGAAAGCATTTCTCAGATGGCAGGCTGTGAGATAAGGTTTTCTGAAAAGAATCAGGATTGATTTGTGTCAGCCCTCTGAAGATGTTATAAAGATTGTAACATTTAATCTTCGTGATGTGCAGGTGTTGGACTGTCTGCCCCTGTTCATCAGTGCTGGAACATGGGAGGAGAATGTCCAGAAAAGCAAACCAGCTTTTTATATGGATTCAGCGGATTATTCCCAATTAAATCCAGACTTCTGTGCTGTTTGGTTTAAGCAAATGCTGTGGCTTCTTGTTTATGCACACATCTAATGGCATAAAAGTAGATGTTCTGAGGTGTTGAAGTTCAGCTATGATTTCAGTCTAACTCATTAGGGAGTCAGAAGTGTTCAGCCATAAGGAGATATGTGCAGGTGCATTTCAGCCTGGTCAGTAGGCTAACTAACTCATTATTTCCTTTACATCAGTTTTTAGTTATCTTTTCCATTTTGATTATTTAAACTTACTTCCATCCTAATGAGAACATAAGCTTAGGAGAGAATCAAGCAGAAATACTGAACGAGTGCTAAAGCTGCTTGCTGTTGAGCAAGTCTATTCCGTTGTAGCAGGGCCCTCAGAGAAAAGGTGAATTCATTTGAAAGCTCAGCTTTGTGTGTACACTTACCCTGGTCAGCAGCCTATGTAGTGAGGGAATGAGATTTTGGGTGAACTTGTCAGGAGGTGAATTTCTTCTGTCTGTGTTATCTGAAATCCTGTCGCTTTCCATGTAGCCTGACGCTGATGATAGATTTTTTCTATCCCAGAAGGTGAGTGTGTAAATTCACTTATAAATCTTTGTATTACTGCTCCAGGAAATTAGACTTCCTGGCACTGTCAGGGTAATGACTTTAACTTAGTAGATTACAAAAATGCCAGCAATTTGTCTTCACTAACATGTAGTGGGGGGCGAGAGGAACTTCACTGAAGCTTTCCTCTGACTTCAGGTTTGTAATTAAGATTAGCTGCTGTTCTCATTTCACTGCTGTTTTAATTTGCTTTCTTTAAATCTTTACAAGTTGACTCAAGCACTCATCTGCCCTTTCCAGCTCCCTTCAATCATTAATTTTGATTGTCGTATTGTGAATAAGTGAGTAGAACTGATTGATTAATAGCACCATCCACACCCCCCCTGTGCCTGGTAGTGGAAATTGAGGTACTGGGAAGATCTCCTCTGTGAGAGCAAGTAACATGTTCTTGTATTAACATCTTTTAAGAATTTCATGCACATTGTTGAGAGTTGCCATCAGAATTATTAATTATCACTTATTTCTGTTGCTTTACAAAGCAGTGAAAGATTTCTCATCTGTCTTCCAGTGCTATGAGTCAGAGAAAATTTATTGCCTTGAACAGGAAAATTCCCATATAGAACCTGCCCTTGCCAGACTTTCTCCATTCCAGTACCTGTAGATTCTCATTCTTTTTCCCAACACCTGCAAGGAATTCAGAGCAGGTACCTGTGAGTTTTCTTTCTTTGCATACACAGTTTCCATAGCAGATTGCTAATTGTTCTGGAGTACTCCACTTCTATTGTCATCATCTCCTGCAATTCTTGTGTTGAGCCACTTGTTTGTTCAAAGCTGTGTTGAAATGTGACAGTTGCTTCCCCTGGCCTGCTGAGCTGTGCTGTACAGGTGGAAACTCTTATTTGTGGTCTTTATGGATCTGTTAAACTTGATATTGTAGAACATAAATTTTAAGTTTAGGGCTGAACCTCAAAGGTTTGAAAATCTTATGGGGAAATGCCTCTGCAATGTGAATTGGAGGTCTGAGAGTACTATTATGTCGTTTGTCTTGTTTCTGCCCTTGCATGTCTTCTTCCAATTGAAAGAACGAAATAGCGTCTTGTTTTGTTAACATGACAACTCAAGCAATTCAAACTAATATCAGGTGTATTATTATGGAACAGTGATTATTTTTGTTTCAAGTAGACTGGCCTAAGCCTGTAAGAGCTGTAGTCTATACTGATGTATACCTTCTGTGTTTTAATGATGTGTGCAGTTCTTGCATGAAGTAGATATGGAGAGGGTTACTCATTTAGCATGGATTTTAAAAGGATTTTTAAAAGGAGTCAGATATCAGTAAGGACCCATAGCTCAACCTTGCTTTTCTCAAGTGTGTATGGCCTTTCTGAATTCTGCCACTAATTCTTTTCACTTACTAATATGATTCTGTCCTACAACGCTCTTTGGAGCCTGTGAGGAAGCATATATTGTTTTGGGAGAAATACTAAAGATATGACTGAACCCTTCGCAGCAGCTGTGTACAGCAGCGCTGCTGAGATGCTCGCAGCTCTGCTCTGTGGGGTCAAGTCATTCCACCACATCATACGAGAGGAATTTGAGACCGTTACAGGACCAGCTCTCACTCTGGTGTTATCTCTCAGCTCAGGAATGTGAAGAGTTGTTATGGCTTTTCGTTCTGGTAACTGCTACCATGTTTGTCAAACTATTGCTCTCTTGCTTCTTAGAATGCCTCAATGTTGCAGCTTTGATCTGTGTTTTCCAGTCTCTTGCTTTGTCCATAGGGATTTCCAAGAAAAAAATACATTTGCAGGTGAGACAGGTTAGACTCCTGGTAAGGTGAAATAGCATTTGCAGAACAGAAAAGCTCTTGCAGCTGTAGGAAGGGGAAGCGCAATGTTTGTGTGGTCTGACTGTCCTAAAAATTGCTTTTGCGTCAGGAAGATTTGAGTTGGGAACTTGAAGCATGCTGCTCTGTGGAGGACATATGCAGCCAATGTAAACTGGCGAAGAAATTTCTGAACTGTGGTAATTAAATGTCACTGATGCCTTCCCCGCCTCCAGAATGGACACTTCATAGTGTGAACGGCTTTTTCAATTTTAGGTTATGTAGCTTTGAAGTTTAAGCTGAGGGAGCAGTGGGAAACAGCTGCTGGGATTGGGAGGCAGGGGGAACGATTGTAGTGATATGAAGATCTGTTTCAGCTCTGTATTTATACAGAGTTGAGAAAATTAAGCTTTTCATGAAGTCATAAGGTGTGTGTTCTCATCCATCACATCTTGTCTCTGCTGTAGTTTGTTTGCCTGTAGAGCTCCTCTTTTTCCTTTTGTCTTCTACTTCTGTCTTAACAGGTAGAGGTCACATGCAAGATGAGTTGGGAAGGCAGCTTGCTTTCTAATTGTTTCAAACTCTTCCTTCTGAATGAGAAAAATCTGACTCGCCTCTAAGGTGAATGAACAGCCACAACTATTCCTCCTCCTTATTCTTTTCTTGCATTCTTTCATGTTCAGTGTTCCTCATTGGAGCGGAAAAGCTAGCAGGAGGCAAGACTCTCCCACTTCACCTTTACACGTTTTTTTCACCTGTGATTCTCATGGGACTAGGAAGTAACTTCAGTAGTCAGCTTCCAGCACCTTCTTGCCTGAGGCTGATAACCAAGAATATATATCTGTTATAATAACTAGCAGCATCTTCAAAAGGCAGGAGTCCCAGGTGGTAAATTCCCTTTCCAACTTGATGTGAATTTGTGGCCGAGTTATGAATACACAGAAAATGAGACTTACGCATGTGGTTATAACATCTTAAACTAGAACAGCCTATATGTACTTGCACAATAAAGTAGCCTATGAAAAACTAAACAGCAGGGACTCCACTCAAGCACATGGTAATTACAGCAGCTACTGAGGAGATGGGGTGATCTGGAACTTCAGCAAAAGACAGAGCTGAAAGTAAGAAAGTCTCATTTTTGCATTCCAGCATTACTACTGTCTTGCTGAGTGGCCGTAGGCAAGTTAATTGCATTCAGATCTGGGGCTGTAGTGAACTCATTTGCAAAGTGTCTGCTGTTGCCTCTGCTTTCACTAAAATTGTGATAGTTTCACTGCTGCTGTGATAACCACTGCAGATAGAGTGTGCATGATCCATTTGTAAAACCCACAGAATACTGTCACAACTGTTGTTAGCACCACAGTGACCGAAAAATCAAATAAAACCAGAATTTCTGTTAAAGGGGTGGATGGTAGTGCCTTGCTCCAGTGGGATGTTATGTGAATGGGCTGAGGAGTTCATGTTAGAGCATTTCAAAAATATCTAATACTATGAATTGCTTTGTATTCTTACTATGCATATTACAGTTACTGTGCTTTTTTATGGAGAAGCTCAACTGTATTATTTATGTTGTTTGTATAGATAGGCACATACAGAAACCAACACATAACTCAAGACCTTGGAAAGTTTTACAGCCCAGCTACAGTGTTTGCTTTAGTTATAGCAACGTGTGCTCTCTGACAATGCAGGATCTTAACCCTTCAACCACTGATTGGATTTTCATGTCCGCTATACTTGGGTAACATTTCTGATGATGAAATAGTTAATGTTGGAAAGTGATAGTTGTCATATCTTTTCCTTTTCACAGCCTTCCCTGTACTTGTTTGCCCCAGCTAAGAATGGTTAATACTGGTTTTCTCTCCGCTTTGGTTTGTGTATGTTTTTGCCTGTCTCATTTAGCATTTCTGTTCTACAAGCAATTCTAATTGTTACTCTGAAATAGAATGCCTGTTATTACAGAGCGTAGCTCGTTCTATGGATGCTGCTAAAGGACTGTTTATAAAATGACAATGCACCATGAAAGTCTGCCAGCAATAAAAGCAGGAGTTGGTGGGGAGGTATTTATACCCCATGACTGTAAGTGCCTCAGTCTTGGAACCTAGTCACTGCAGTGAAAAACTCCATCCATCACTGTTGTATTATGTCAGATTTTCTGCCTTGCCATACTCCTTTTCAGTTAAGAGATGACAATGAAAGCCCAGAGACTTTCCCTGTCCCCCTTGCCCTCCTTTTAGCACAAGCATAAAAAATGAGATGATAATTTGAAGAGGGATCCGGATGGGAAAGTTTTCCTGGTTGCCTCGCCATTGTTATTGTGAAGTGCAAGGAAGAGGAACACAGCTTCTGTTGGAATTTAGAGATGAAATTTCATGTCAAAATCAATTACAAAAACCTTGTTGCACAAAGTTACGGTTGTCTCTAGTGTCCATCAAAAGTACAGCAGCAAAGTTCTGCTGACAAAGCCACTTGACAAGAGAACAGCAGAAAGTTTCAGAACAGCTGAGGCAGAAAAATGGTGTAACGTCGATTTAAATCCCTTGCCAGATTTCCCAAAATAGTGTGTGCATAAGTAAAGGAGGTAGTTATAGCTCCAGGTGAGTCTTAAAAAGGCTGTGCCTTGAGGAGTAATAGGAACGTGGATCAATTTCTCAGAGGCCTGCGTGACTCAGGTGCTGTCAGAACTCAGCACTAGACAGGCACCTCTCAAATATTACTTAAAGTGTCTGTCAGGGGTGCTCTGTCTGTCTCGTCTGGTACTCTTTTGCCCACAAAAATGCAGACTGATGCCCTGTAATTAAGCATTGGAACAAGTTCCTCAGGGAGGTTTTGGAGGGTTTTCTATCATTGAAGGATTTCAAGACCTGACTGGACATGGGCATAAATAACTCGGTCTAAATTCAGCACTGAGCCTGCTTTGAGCAGGAAGCTGGCTCAGGTGACTGTAATTGTTCTGTGTGACTCTCGTTAAGTGATTACAAAGTCAGCCAAAAAAGTCTGTCTGCAAAAAACAGGAGCATGGTTTTTTTTAGAGATCAGTTTTTTTCCAAAACAACTTAATCTGTGACAGCTAGCCAGGTGGATCAGGTGGGAGGAAGAATTGAGAGCGCCCATTTGTCAGTGGAACCTGGGAAAGGAGCATGCATGCAAAATACATCTTAATAGGTGGATCTCAGTTTGATTTTGTAATGCATACTTTCTCTGGTGCTAGCACAGTAAACCGTGGACTTCTCAGCACTATGTTAATCAGTCTCTGAGGGGCTGCTTACAATGGCTAATGATGGGGGGAGAGAAAGGGGAATAAAAATGAAATAGTTGTGCAATTCTAAACTAATTGCAAATTGAGGTACTAGAGACCAGGCAAAGAGGCCTTCCTTATAATGCAGCCAAGGCAGGGGAGGTACGTGCGGTAAGCAGTCCAGCATTTTTTCCACTTTTGCTTGAACAGTATTTATTATAGTTAATGGGGAGCTTTAATCATGGAGTTAATCTGAAAATTAAAGTAAACTGGACTGTCAAATAACTTGTGCATTCTAAATTGCAGAAGTCACTGATGCTCATTAGTCAGACTGAAGCTGCAGTCGAGTTTTGCAGAAAGGCAAATAAAAAGAATCACAAAATTAAGACTTCTATTTTCTCAGCATTAATTTCTAGTGTAGTTACCTGCACAGCTGCTGTGGTCCTATTATCTGACTCATTACTTTGTAAACCACTTTCAGAGATGTTGAATGTAAAAGCTGCTATGCAAAGTCTTACTTATTTCAGTAAACCTGAGTGCTCTGCACAGGTTTAAAAGCTCCCCCCTTCCCTAACATGACAGGGGAATCATATGACTTAATGTGCCATATACCTCTAACTATGGATTGAAGAAAAGTGACCTTGAACTGAGAGGCAGGCATTTTACATTATAAAGCAGACACTTAAATTTATCTGTCAGCTGAAGGCGGGGAAATCTTACATCTGCGTGGTTTAGAAAGCAGTGTCAATCCAACTGTTCATCGTTCTGAACCCACTGTGAGGGTTTGATTGCTGACCCAGGCATTTTAGGTGATCAGTGTGAATGTTGATCAGTGTGTGGTAGAAAGAAGAGCATTTTTATTTCGTCCTCTCAGACCTTAGTTTCAGCCCTGCATTTTCTGTGTCTTGGTCATAGGGAAATCTGGAATTCTGTATAATAGCATGATACATCCTTTGTCTCTTTAGGAACAGACAGTGCTTCAGGATTATTTGGAAGGAGGATATGTGAAGAGCAATCCTTCCACCTCATGTCTGGTTCGGTCATGTTTTCCATGCTTTGGGGTCTCCTTACTTTACTGAGTATGTTGTTGCTTTTGTGGGAGACATTTAGAGTGACTTCATATTCTCTTTCACCAGTAGCGTCAGTAAAGTGTAAGTAGCAAAACATGTTGTGGTAGTCTACTGGAATAGGCTGAGTCTAGATAGTCAAGACAGAAACAGCGTGGGAGGGGAAAGGGGGACACCGACTGCTGAAGTGGGAGTGCAGTTACACAGCATTTCAGTGGCAGATTTGGGAAGAGGGAGGAAGTTTCCTGATTTCTAAAGCAATGTCTTTCTTGCTGGTTCATGCTAACAAGCCCGCTAGCAAGCCCGTTCCGTTTGGAAATGTCAGCTCTTCTTGTCCCTCACATACAAAGCCAGGAACAATATTTAATCTAATGAGTTCTGGTTTGAGACCTCTAAAATCATAAGCAGCAGATCTGTAATCATGATTATTGCATCTTGCCTGGCTGAGAGCTTAAAAATGATGAGCCAGAAAGGCGTCTCCTAAGACTCATTCAAAATATGAGCAGGCAAGAATAAGATCTAGAGAAGGAATTTGCCTTAATGGGAGAATCCCCAATGACCTTTAAACACTTAGAAAATTGAAAGTCTGCATTCCTTGCATGTGCAGGTTTCCCACTTCCCTTTTTGGGATGCTTTGTGCATTGAGTCATAAAACATGCTAGTGGTCACTGCAGAGCACAAAGGCAACTTGTGGATGTGTAAGAGGAGAAATGAGAAACGTTGAGGATAGCTGAGCTCTTAGGAGCATGAGACCTAATCCCATTTATTCAGTTACAGGAGCACGGCTTCCAGGAGAGTATTTGCCTTCAGGTTAGTGCTGGTGTCTAAAGACTTTGTAAAGGCATATGTGACTTGGATTTGGGTGGTTCTGCAAGGTCTTGGTTAATAGATAAATTTTAACAAGCAGGTCCTTGCCATATCCTACAATACCTGCTTGTTGAAAGCAATGCTGAGGTTAAACCCACTGAAATTAAACTGCATTGGCAGTTCTCTATGTGGCCGGATCCCAGTTTCCCAGAAACACTTAAAATTTGGTGCCACTCCTCTCATTGCAGCCTGGACACCTCTTTCTAGATCCAGCTATGGACACAGATGGCCCATGAGAAGCTGTCAGGGTATTCATAACACTGCCTTGCATGAGTGATGAGAAATAGGTATAGATAGTAACTCAACGGAAATTTTCATACTCTGGAGGAAGTATTTTGCCTTATTTACACTCATACTGACCTTTTCAGAGTTTTCCATAGGCATGAACAACCTCCACAGTAAATGTCAGCTTCTGCTTAGAATCTTTTACATGAGTAGTCTTAAGCTCAGTTTTTAATTGCATAATATTCCCATGAGAAAGCTATATTGATACTGAAAACTCTCCTAAACAAAGTGGCTATTGGGTGAGAGATCACTATTTTAGCAGTGACGAAGGGGTTTCAAAGAAGCTGTCAGAGTTGTTTGAGGTGGTGTCTGTTGTGGCTTTGTAAAATTTCTCCTATGACTTTCTGGTGGTTTGTGAGTACGGGCCATTCTGGAGGGTGGTAAAGATGGGACAGGCTGCACTTGGATGCTGCGTAACGTTCCCGTGCTGCCTCTTGAAAAACGTCTCAGTGCTGCTTCTTTTTGTTTCAGCCAAGTATCTCATTCAGTGCTACACACTGAGGCCCCAGTTCTTTTTCTATTTCCTTTTTCTTTATTTTTTTAACTTGCAAGTAGATTTATTTGTGGTTATGATACAGCTAAGGCCTCAGAGAGCTATTTCTCTCCAGACCATTTTGTCTTATCTCACATTCTTGTCCAAATTTAAGTTTTATAGCAAGGTCCGCGTTGTCAGGAAACCTATAATTCTGCTGGCAGAGCTGGTTTTGTGTTAGTTCTGCCTGTGATTATCAGCTATTCAGACAGTGCATCAAACAGCAGATATGTTTGCATCTAGTAGAAACTTTCCTTGTTTTCTATAAGCAGAAAGGAGAAGTACCCCTTTACTCCATGCCTTTGAGGTGATACATCCCAGTGCATTCCAGTTCAAATGAAGGAGGAGCAGCAGCATCTTCTCTTGCCTCTCACCATCTGTCCCTGCCTGGATACAGTGCTTTGAGGATGGGTGGAAAATCTTTGTTCTTCAAGGCATTAAGGTTTCTGTCTTATGCTGAAATCCATGAAAATTAAGTGCCCAAATACTGTACCTTGAAAACCTGGGCTGCCAGGTCTATTTATTGTTAGAGAACCTGAAGAAAACCTTCTGTTCGTGCTGCTTCTGCTCTGGCCTGACGTTTATTTGACATTGAATGTTTCATATTCTTTTTCTTGGGTGCTTGGGTGATACTTAAATTGCCTGACAGCAGCATCGTGACTATATTTGAGACAGATTAGGAGCGCTGGGCTGCCTTTAGGTGTGTGTGGCAGCTTTCATGAAATAGTGAGAGGAATTGAAACCCACTTTTGACTTTGGAAGCTGTAGCAGAAACTAATTAGCAATTTCAGGACACAAACAGGATTGGAGGAAGTGGTTGGGTTGGCATATAATAACTTATTTAATAACATGAAGGAGTTTTTCCATATGGCACTTATAAAATGCTTATAAAGGCAAGATTGCAGAACTGTGCTTGTAATGAACCAAGCAGGCTTCCATTATCAGTCCTGGTGATTGGGAATCAGTGACCTTTCATTTCTCTAGGCTGAGAGTGGACCTGCTAGCTTCTCAGCTTGGGTTCTGATAACCTTTCCCCAAAAAAGGTTAGTTGTTTATATCCAAATGTTTCCTTCCTAGTGGGAAGTGTTTGATGTTTCAGTGAGGGTAGATGCACTGGAGAATAGACAGATTTATTCTCCTTATTTGAGGAATTCAAGCTGTGGAGTTCTGCCTTCGCTGCCTTAAGCAGACGGCCTCTAACAAGCAACTGCATTGATATGAATAACCAAATACCTGGGTAATGGCTTGTGACCATTTATAAGACTTCATATAAAAATCATGATGAGAAGTGGAAGTATAAGTAGACTTGATGAAGCTTGAGTAACCCAGATAGAAGCTTTCAAATTGGCTTCTAAGCATAGTTCAGCATGCATGAGCTCTGGAGGATTTGGTTTTTCTGTTGAAGTTCTTTTTCCCTTGGCACTGAAGATAAAACTCAGGCTGTGAAGGGAAGAACCTGACAGGTGCCAGCCCAAGTGGAAATACTGTCTGTCGATCCTTGTCTGTCGCAGCTCTGAGCAGTGCCCATAGCTGATACCTCCAAATGCTTGTCAGGAGCGTGCGAGCTTTCAAACCAGAGCAGAAAGTCCCTCAGCAGCAGGGCAGTGTTTTGAAGCTCAGTCAGTAGAAACCCCCATAGTCCCATACCTGACAAAGCAGTCCTGTTTCTGTAAATTCCCGAGTGATGGAGCATTTGGGTTTGCCTTGCTGGTTAAGATTCAGTGACAGCATCCCAGCATGTAAAGGCAGAGAAGGGCTGATCACACGTAGGCTCTAGGTCCCTCATGCCCTGACTCACCACAAGCCTGGTGGATAGAAATTGCATCTGTGGAGATCTGGAGGAGCGTGGCTGCTGCTTCCAGGTAAAGCAGTGGCCACTTGCTGCAGTCACCCCCCAGCACTGGCCAGGCTGCCAGAGCACTGGCTGCTGCCTTCTCGTGGCTGCCAGTTCTGCAGTACCACCACACAGGAGGGCAAGTACAGCACTCCCCAGTCAGACAGTGGAGTCCCACCTGATGCTGGAACTTATGGCTTTGCTCTGTATAGCACTGTGGCCTCTGTTTCACTCCACAGCCCCTTGTGAACTTTGATTTATTGGCCTACTATGTCAGATATAGGTCATGTAGCAGTGGAGAGGGCGTTTAGTGGGACTATGCCCAGCCTCATGATCTAGTGAATTTCATAGAGCCTCTCTTGGAGACAAGAAAGAAGATACTTAAAGGAAGAATTCTCTGTGCTTTTTCCACCTTTCTGTTGCAGCTTGGTACTTAATGGTACTTAGTGTGGATATTTCAAGTAAATAAGTACTACCAGGTAGGGTTTTTCATGTTACCATGCTGCTGCCTGCTGTAGTGGGGTTTTTCCCCCTTTTCTGTGCTTCCCTACTTGCTGGGGCTTTCTGGCAGTAAGTTTTATAAAGCTGTTCACCATCTAAACCATTCTGAATCATGTCAGAATCTTTAATAAAATAAATTTACTAAGGGATATGTGGAGCCATGGCTCCTTTTTGCAGTAAGCTTTTCTCTGCAGACAGGTTTCTATGACTGAGCTGGGAGGAAGCTAAAAGCTCGTTAGCTTCCTTGAGTCAGAGCAGCTGATTGGCATCTGGAACTGCAAAGCTGAGTTTTACAGGGGCTTGAGGCCAAGAAAGGCAATTTGGAACACATGATCTTTAGTTAAACACACACCAAAGACCAGAGGAAAGAAAATGGTAGGTCCAGGCAGCCTCAAGTCAAGGGAAGGAGTCCCTTAACAGTGCTGTTGATTTTCAGTGATGACTCTAGTTCTGAGACATTTTTGTGTTATGAGGCTCTTGAACTTGTTGATAAGATACTAACAGCAACACATTGTGCTTTATGACTAGACATAGCTGTGGTGTGATTTTTTTATTATTTTCTGATGGACTTTCCTTCAGGGAATCACTCAGTGTATCCTTCTTTAATAAACACATTTGATGCATTAAGCCTTCTGATGGTTGGGCTGGACAGTGAAGCCTCTGCACAAGTAATGGCATTGCAAAGATTCTGTCCCAAATCTCAGACCTGTTCAGCTGCATCACATGGCAGCTGTGATCGGAAAAGCAGTAGCATGTTCTACTGAGCTGGATATGGAGGGGTTTTTACCTGATTTTGATTTTTTTTAGTTTAAGTAAAAGTCCCTGGAAACACACATGTTCTGGCATGTGCACATGAATGTACAGTTGCGAAAACACATTTGTGAATGTGAAAAGTATTAATTTTCTTCAAGTTCCGAATCCCCATTAGCTTTGCCAGCTGTTTCTCTATTTCTTCTGTTCCTTTGGGAAAACTTAGCTAAATGGAAAAGGCTTGCAATATGGCCCGAAAGCCATGAATTCAAGCCCTACCAAGGCAGAGAGGAAGCAAGTTCCAACCTAGAGACTCCTCCATTTAAAAGCTTTCCCCATTAAGAAGAGAGGTCTATTTTTTATGCCTCTTGTATCAAGTGAGACTTTCTGTAGTATCACTCTGTTAGTGCATCTTTTCAGAGCTGTGCTATGGGTTTGAATTACTGTGGTGTCCGTATGCGTTCTTGACTTGTGCTTGCAGCTCTGAGGACAGTTAGTTGACACTTTCTTGGGCTTCCACATCTTCTACTGGTGTAACTGGCACAAATGCCAGAAGCCAGACAAGCCAGAGGGGCACAGTGTTCTCATTTCCAGTGTGCATTGTGCTGTCCTTGCTATTGCTATCTGTGGCTGAAAAGGAGGGGTGACAAAGTATAGCTGATTGGTGCCATGAACAAGGAGACACCCCTCAGGGCATGTGATTGGTCACCAAGTGCTACCATCTGGGTCCTTTCAGGGAAGGGAAGGAAAACAAGTCAGTCATGTAATTCTGGGCTCTCGCAGAGACAGGAGCAGGCATGTCAGAAGCACCCGTGGTCAGTAGTAGCAGCAGCAGCACTGAGATCTAACTGAATAAGCATAGACATTTGGCCTTGTCTGCTGTTGTTCTAGTATTTCTGTTACATAGCAGACAGCAGGGAAACAACATGATCAGTGACATGCTTGGTATTGATCTTGTGTGCAAGGGCCAGACTGCTGTCTGTTTAAGAAGTCCCTAGTGCAGTGCACATCATTGCTGTGCCTGATGTCCTCTTGGCTGTTAAGAGGCATGAGTCCTACCTGAAAGCTTCAGGAAGACACTTCCCTGGAGGCAGCAGGCAAGATTGTCCTAGGAGCATTTGCATTGCTGCTCTCCTGTCGTATTGATCTACCATCAGCAAGATCACAAACCTGCTAAATCTCATCTGTCTTTTGTCTTAAAATAGAAGGGTAAGGAGCAACCCCTAAGACTACCCAAGACAGGATTTCTCCTGATTTCTCGTGGTAAGGCAAGAGAGTACCCCTAGCGTAGCCTCAGGTGTGCATGTGCTACAAGTAGTACAGGACCCTTGCACTGTAGCAATGTCAACAGTGTCACACTGTGAAACCCCGCAGAGCTGGCAGAACTTTGATGCCAATTAGTTTGCTATTCACTTGTGTATGTGAGCCAGGATTTGGAACCAAATCCCATCCTGAGATTTTGCAGTGGAGATGCAGGGCCTGGGCAGCATACTGGGAGCTTGCAAACACTGTGGTGATCTGGTTATGGGAAAGGGGAACCTGTACTTCCAAACAGATCATGCTTTACACGTAGGTCACAAAGCAGAGACTCCAGTGTGTGTTTTGTGTGTGTGAGAGAGGGAGATAATGTTACTTAATGTTTGATTCTTAGATACAAATTGCATTTCAAAACAGGCTTTGCTTTTGCAGTAACATGATTGTCCTGTTCCTGTAAAAGAAGATGCATTCAAATTGTCACTGTGAAGTAAAGACAAATAACTTTGGATCAGAGAAACTGGCAAGAGAGCAAGCGTTAGCATTTTGTGTACTGTACTTGGTGTCTCCAAGGTCAGATGCAAGTCTTCTAGGACTAGGGTAAGGAAAGCTATTTACATGAGCCATCCATTTTAAACATTCAGCCAAAGGGATTATGTTAACTTTGGGTCCAAGGCATTGTTGCTTATGACAATGGAGTTTCTCAAAACCAAGCAAAAACCATTGCCAGAGGTGACCTACAGATGCTTAAATGTGCTGCAGTTCACCCAGGTGCCTCCTCTGCCTTTTGGAGGAAACCTTTAGGAACTCTCTTTTCTCCTGCATCAGCCTTGCTGCTAGGTATGCCCTGCCCTTCAGTAACAGTATGTTCCCCTTTTGAGCTAGTAGCTTGGATAGTGCTCCTAGTTAGCACAGCAGCTTTCAGATCCTTATTAAGAATTGGTCCTCCAGTGCCTTTGCTGCTGATTAGTGACAGAGGAGAGAAGGCTGTTAGCGGAACATCTGCAGTTGCTAAGAGACTTAGCTACATATGCTTGAAAAAAGGCTTTGTTATTGGGCAGGGTGTCAAATGCTGTTGGGAGAAATGCTGCTTGCAGGTCCTTTGGAAGGGGAAAGCTGTATTAGCTTTAAAATGTCTGCTCACAGAAAACAGAAGTGCTGGAACTCAGACAAGGTCAGAATGGGTTTTATTTAATTGAACCATCTCTGTGTTGAATTGTGTATTCTTTGAATATGAAGTGGAATATAACCAACCCCTTACAAAGCACTTGCTGTTAGAGAAGTTACTTTGACAACTTGTGGAGCTTGGGAAATGTAAAGAATAATAGAAACAGCAAAAAAGGGTTTGCTTTCCCAGGCATCCTTATTTCTCCTAAACTGCCTTGCCCTCCCATTTCTTTTTCTCGTTGCCTTTCTGTCTTCCCTGCAGTCAGCTCGGCTCCTTGTGTTGGTTTTCTGCATACCTCCTCATTTGGTAGTGCTGCTGACAGTCCTGTTCATCCTTTGGGGCGCAAGGGATTGCTTGCTCCCCTTTTTAACAAGCATGCCATTGCTGCTTTCATTGTGTGAGTACATAGTAAGCTGGGAAGAGTTTATGTAATTTTAGAACTTGTGTGTGACTTAGATTAGTTGGAAAGGTCACACACTGTGGTGTTCATTTTTCAATAGAAAAACTCCTCTTAAATACTCCCTCAAGCCTTATTTGAGTCTCGTGTGCCCCATATTATTCTGGTTGTTCTTTTCAATACTATTCAAAGGCTGGTCTGTCTGTCTTCAGAGCTCCTACACAGAGGTGGATGCTGCATTCATGATTGAATCTCTGCAGTAAGTGTAGTACCTGTCCTGACTTGTGCTGTACCTTGAAGTGAAAGCTATAGGGACTACTCAAAACTTTCCACCTCTTATTTCTTCTTCATTTGTTGCAGAAGTTTGCTATGCCTCTGTGGTATGACATTCAGAATTCTACATGTATCTGCATCGAGCTGCATTCTCCATCAGTTATTCCAAGCATTTGGCTCTGTTGGAGCTGGCTGCGTTTTTGCTACTGTTAAGCCTTTCAATTAGAAGAATCTTGCAAGTTTATGTTGGCATTCAAGTTGCTGTGTGCACGGGTGCTGCAGCACAGCATACAGATGGAATGGAGCTGATGGGCCAGGGTTTTTAAGGATTTTATTACTCTTTTCATAAAAGTAACCAGTTGCCTCCCCACAGCCTTCTGTGTTTTTTTTCATGGAGTCTTCTGTAAATCCATACTGCAGGGAGAGGAGTTCCTGGAAGAGGAGGGTATCTGCGGCACTGGTTTCTTGCTTACGTGTTCTGAAAACATTTCTATAGTAAATAATTCTTAAGTCTGGTTTATAGCTGTTTAACTTGAACAGTTGTTAAAACAATGAACTACACAGGCTGTAATGAAGTTACCAGCCTGCTGTTGGCAGAGGGCAGGAGGCCAGGATCCGTGGGGCTTTTCTTTCTTGCAGAATCAAATTGTTCATTTCTTTTACTGACATGAGCCTTTACTTTTTGGTTTTCTTCTTTTTTACCTTAGCTTTTACCTTTGGCTCCTAGTTCCTCAGGGGCTGCTTGCTTATCCTACAAGGTCTGTTAGTAGATGACCTTGCTGAGAAGCTGCAGTTTGGGCTCCTCTCGCTCCATCTGCCGGCGGCTGTCGCATCCTGCGCTCTGAATAGGGCGGCGCGGAAGATGAAGCTCAGGGCAAGCAGATCAGCCCTTCAGCTTCCATTCTCGGTCAGCACACCTCATTGCAGTCCTGGACTGCATCTCTTGGTTTAGCGTCACCCCAGAGGGAGTCCAGATGGTGCTGCAGCTTCTCTGTATTGGGAACCAAAGCACATTAAGTGGGAGATTGCCTTAAAGTGGTCTGAATCAAAGCACTGATGTAAACATGGCTGTGGACGCTGCATGGATGAGTAGCTCTCAGAGTTCATGTTAGTGATCTTTTATTTTTTTCCTAGGGATAGGGATTTTTGATTTTTCCTGCAGTGTTGCCAGTGGCTTTCCAGCTTTGTATGAAATTTGCCTCTTTAAACAGCGACCCAGACTTTTTGTGTGGATAAAAAATGAAGCAGCACATTTCTGCTACAGCAGTAGAACTCTTGTCTGACCAGCATCCACATGGGTATAATTTCCCATGTCTGCAGTGGGAGAATAAATCATAAATGGGTTGGCTCCAAAGAGTTGTCTGAGTTTGGGATTAAGCTGGTGTATCAGAGATAGGCACCTGGTGGACTATTTCGTGTTACTGCCAGAGTGCAGCTAAGTATAGGCACAGAATTGGCATTGCCAAGATGAAAGCAAATAGGTTTGTGGAGGAGATAATCCAGGAATTGCTGCATCATTCTTAGCACAGGGACTAAGGTGAATGAATCAAGGCGGCTGAACAGTCCCAGTTAATTCCTCAGGTGTTTTCTGTTCAGGATTGAAATTGCTGTCTGTGCTGTCTCTGTTCTTTGGACAAATAAAGGATAATCCACTTGGTATCTCCTGGTAGCGTGAACTTCACGCAGAACTAATCCTTTTGCCAAGTTTGAGCAACTTTCCTGCAAAGAAGCTCATCTTCCTTTTTTTCCAGGAAGATGAGTCTAATGTGGAAGCTCTTCCTTTGTTATATGCACTCATGCCATTAGCTGGGGGGAATGTGCAGATGCAGTAAAATATATGGTTTTTACAATGACATCAGTGTCTGAAAGGTTTTCTGTTTGTCTAAAAGGCAAAAGTGAACATGGTGAACTCGTTTATTTTGCTTTCTGCAAAAAATGACTTATCCCCATGCTTTTCCAGGAGGAAACAGTGCAGATTGCAACTCAGCACAAATCCGTAACTGATGGAAAAGTCTCATTTATTCCAGGAGAAATTATCTTTTTAACAGCAGTGCTGAATCCGAGCTATAATTAAAATAGCTTTTTAAAGAAAAAGAGTGGATGTTTTTTCATTTGATGTATTACCCATCACTAATGACCCTCTTCTCTCATTTCCATTTAAAAAATGGGTTTAAGCAGTTACCCGTATACTGCACAAAAGTAGCATTACCTGAAAAAATAATTAAGATGCTCTGGAAATTAAGGAAATCAGTTTTGAAGAGAAGCAGGTGCTTAATGGAGGTGAGACCAGCTGTGCCTCCCAGGAACGTGCTTCAAGTGCTGCATGGAAAAGTGTGCGAGGCTTCCATGCAGCACTGGAAGGAAATTCATAATAATTCAGACAAATTGCATCCTATAAATAGCAGAGCTGGATTCATTAGGACAGGAGGCAGATGGAGAAAATATAAAGCTTGTTTGTTTCTTTTTAAGGGACTATAATGCTTATGAAAAGTGTCAGCTTGCTGTCAATAAGGGAAAAACCCTCCAGTGCAGCAGTAACTTTCTCGCTATTAGGTTCTCATCTCTGCTAATGAGCAGCCATCCATGCGGGGCATTCATAGTACTTTGTTTTAGCAACTCCTGCCTGCCTTTCTCTGGCAGAACCAGGCTGACAAAGAAGTGCTGCAGTACTGGAAGCCTGCAGCGGTTGAGGGGATGAGGGGAGACCCAAGGGAGGAAGGAGTTTCATGTTAGCGCTAGCTAACTCTGCTTAAAGCAGTTGCCAATAGGGTAGGGGCATAAATGTAGCTGGGAAGTGGGGATGTATGGAAAGCAGTGGGAATCATTCACCAAATTGGCTAAGGGGTTAGCTTCGAAGCAGGAATGTGCTGGTAATGGGTTGAGGAAATGCTGTGCATTACTGAAGAGAGAAGGTGAAGATATTTTTGAGATGCTCTTACAATAGTTAGTATGAAAAGAAGAGGCTTTCATGCATGAAGAGAAGTAATGACAAAAAGCAGGTGGGAGGTGCGTGACTGGAATGCAGCTCTGTCCACAGGAGGTAAGCAGAGGTGAGAGGGTGTTGCATCTCAGTATTCATACACAGTGAAGTGGAGCAAAGAAGGAATAGTGTCCAGCCAGAAAAGGAATTTATCTGACAGAAAGGGCACATTGTAGACAGCACTTAAATAACAGAAGAGGGTGAACATATGGGGCTGTTCCCAAATGTGCCAAAATTATAACTAGGCACTTTAAAACAAAGCTGTCAGAGAAGACTGGATGAGCAGTTACATTACTGTTCAACCACAAGCAAATCTGAGCTCCAGTATAGCAGAGGTAAATGTTCTGTATGAATATTATCTGTTGATGAATATGCCTTAACTCTTTTGCTGATCTGATTTATATATTAGCAAAGCTTTCTTAAAAGATAACACAGTGCCAGAATTCCAGTTAGCTATCCTAGGAGATTTTTTTGAGGACTAGTGTTCAGGAAAGGACTATTGCCTACTTATCAGTGTTTTTTCTTGAGGATTCTTAGATTGCCAGTTCACCTTGTGAAGTGTCAGAGGAAAAAGGTGATATGAAGGACGTATTGGAGTCAGATAATCACAAACTTATTATAGGAATGGCGAAAAGCTGTACAACTGTTCATGCTTCATGTGTTAAGTAACTACAGTTTTTCTCAGCATTCAATATGAAGGGCAATGATCCCAACGCAAGGAGAGGACATTGGAGAAGAGGAAAGTAAGTGGTATGGATTCGCAGGATACCTTTGGGGATTGCCATCTGTCGTGGCTTGCGCATATCTTTAGGGTGTCATGTAGCAAGCAAGTGATGGCATTAAAACCAGTCACAGACACAGAGCAGGTTGACTATCCAGTCCTCGGAGAAGAATGCAAGCGTGCTGGGAGGCACGTGAGAAGCTGAGCAGGAAAGTAGGAGCCAGCCCATGGGAGCTCATGGATCCTCCTGCATAGATCAGTTTTCTGGTGTGAAACAAAGAAACCCTTGTCTAATTAAGTGTGTTTTCTTGCTTTCAATGGGATAAAAAGCCCTATATATCCAGGGGCTTAACATGGTCAGTGTTTATGGATAGTGTTGTGTACAAGGTTTAAAGTACTGAGTTGTGATATCTTGACTCACGTAGCCCCACAGCAGTACTAGTAGATTTGAAATGTAAGGATTTAATTTCAGAAAGCCTTTAGCAACATGCTAAAAACAATCAATGGGATATCCACTGGCCAGAATAACATTGTCCAGTCTTCTTGCCCCTAGGCTTGATCCAAGATATCTGAAATACCATAATTTGTGATGTGTGCTGGAAAGTATGTATGTGAGACTTGGGTGATTATGAAGAGAAACTACCGAAGAGAGGAAGTGATTTGTGTTTGTAGGTTCCCTGTCTTTCACATAGAGAAGAAAGATAGTCTTCCAAAGAATGCTTCAAAACATGCAGTGACTTGGAATGATGGAGTTATTGCCTAAGACCCTTTTTCAGTGTGGGTAGATGGATAAATCCTAATCCTATGCATGAGGAAGTCAAGACGTGGATGGTACTGTCAATTACTCAGCACCAGGAAAGGAAATCCATGGCAGAGCTGGGAATAGTTCCCATTCCTGTTGTGCTTGAACTGCAAAGCTGATAGAGCTTTTCTGGGGATAGTTAGTTATTGTGTCTGTTGCTGTCTCGCAGTGTGGTACAGTGCTGATGTGTTTCTTTATCTGATACTTGAATTGGAGTCAGCGTTTCTCCCTGCCCCTACCAACTGGGGCTTCTAGTCACTTTGATATCTTGCATCATTCTTTTGTCATCTCCGTGTGCAAAGGGGGTGGGTGATACAACTATGTAGCTTGGTCTCGTTGGGCCTGTTGTTTATGTCTGTAAGGTACTGAGATAGATTTGAATGCCAACAGGAGTGCAAGGTGAATTTGGAGCCCAGTCTAGAGATGCAAAGAAGGATTTGTTCCATGTTACTACACGTTTAGGCTCAGCCTGCAGGGCACTGTGTAGCACGTAATTTGGAAAATTGTGCAGATTTGGGGAAAAAAATGACTAACCTGGAGACAAGCAAAGGACCTTCAGCCCAGCTGAATGTCCTGGGCATGAGTTCCTGTGTGAACCATTTTCAGCAGCTGTGGATAGGATGCCCTGGATGTGGCAAAGGCCCTTCCTTCTGTGGTGTAGCTTTCTTTTGCCTGTTCTTTTCCATGATTAAATAAAGATACATTATACGTTTATTTGCACATTGCCTTCTCTGCTTCCCTTGCTTCTGTTCTCTTCCCCCACCTGTAGGCTTTGAATTGCTGTACCAGCCAGATGTGGTCCGGCTGTACCTCTCCATCCTCACTGAAAGTCAGAACTTCAACACTCTGGAAGCTGCAGCAGGGGCTTTGCAGAATCTCAGTGCTGGCAACTGGACGGTGAGTGTACTCTTCTTTTTAGTCTCTTGTTTCTGCTGTGTAGGTAAAGAACAAAGCCATGTCCTGTTATAAGTGTGTTGTTATTTTGTGCATTTGCATCTTTAAAAGGAAGGAGGTGGGCACCTCTCCATCTTATTTGCCCACTTAAGGTATTTTTCATCTTCTGGACAGATGGTGTTTACATAGTGGAAGTGTCACTAAGCTCGTGATGATTTAACCATGGGCAGGTTTTACTACTTAAACCACTTAACCATTGCTTCATCCATTCGGAAAAGTGTGTTGTTTGATGATTAAGTGTCTTGAATACTTGGATTGTCAGACTGCTCAGGAAACTGCACTCCAAAGTGTCCTCTAAGATCCTGTCTGAAGCATGCCCAGTACTAACAAGGCAGTTCTCTTATAGGTATGTGATTGCTTTGAGAACCACATGGCAGCCTGATGATTAGTGGGGTCTTTTTACAGCTGTGTTGAATACAGTTATTTTAAAATCAGTCAGGAAACAGAAGAAAAGCATGAACTTGGAGGTGGAGGAAGATAACAGATGCTTTGGATGCTTTACTGTTCACTCCAAATGACCTCTCTTTTCCTAGTCCAGAGGGATGTGTTCTCACACTGAGGTGTGTACAGAACAGATGCTGGCAGATAATGCTCCTTCTATTTCTGTCCTCTTCTCCCAGCAGCTTGCTACGCTGTAGGATGAACTTCTACATCCTTTCTTCCTTGGTGCTTGGTGAACTTGAGTGATGGGTTAAGTGATGCATCACACAACCTAATTAGTCTTTGCAGGGAAAAAAAACGACTTACAGCAGTGAAATAAATGCCTGGGGCAAGGAAAGGGCAGGTATATGAACTCACAGTGCTTTGTGTTGTTTCTTTTCCCTTGTGTGTTCTGATCAGTGGTCAACATACATCCGTGCAACAGTGCGGAAGGAGAGGGGCTTACCAGTGCTTGTGGAGCTTCTCCAGTCCGACTCTGACAAGGTTGTGAGGGCTGTGTCCATTGCCCTGAGAAACCTTTCCATGGATCGTCGCAATAAAGATCTTATAGGTATCTTCTGACCTTTTCTGACCAGGCTGGGATCTTGGATACCCTTGAAATACCTCACATTTTCTGTCACTTGTGCTGGGGTTCATTTTGTATGGAGTTTCTATCAGGTTACTCTGTAGCTACCAAGTGCAGAGCTGTCATCCCAGAATGTAATCCCTGCCCATTCAAACAAGGTGGGGTTGAATGGAAATACCTAACTTGAGAGTAAAAACAGATGTAGATGTTTGCAGGAGAGGGGAGTGTGTGCAGAGGGCTCAGTGGGTTAAGAGGTATCTTGTCTCTTCCTTAGCTCTGACTGACAAGGCACATGGGCTCGCAGTTGCACATGGTAGTCAACAGAGACTTTAGGCCTGCTGTTTA
This sequence comes from Psilopsiagon aurifrons, assembly GCA_025447955.1. Lineage (NCBI taxonomy): Eukaryota > Metazoa > Chordata > Aves > Psittaciformes > Psittacidae > Psilopsiagon > Psilopsiagon aurifrons. Next base: position 20,446 of record JAOEHY010043524.1, on the reverse strand, counting down.
GATTAGAATGGGAGTCTTGTCCCTTAAACCTGAGGGCAAGTTGTCCCTTTTTTCTTGCTTCCTCCTTCTCTTCTCATCCTTCTGTGTGGTAGATGCTTACAGAAGCTGGACACCAAACAACTTGCTCTTCTTCAAGTTACTTCTTCAGCAGTGCTCTCTAGCTCCTATCCAAGAGAGTAAATAAGCATTCACCAGCCAATAAGCAGGAATATAGAAAGATCCAGGTGTAAGTTGTTTTCCTCTGGACGCCTCTATATTTAACTGATATATTTGTCTAAACCACAACCTTGTCAGGCCAGGAAATATTGGTCACATGTTTAGGGCCATTGTCAAAGTTGATACTGACAAATAGCAAGGTGGGATTCCACCTTAATGCATCAGGTCCTTTCTTTAATAGTTCAGAGGGGTAGCTAGGCAAATGGTACAGACAGACACCTGGGAGTGATAAATTCTGGACTCCTGTTTTTTCTCCAGTTCTGTGCACTCAGAAGGCTAACTGCACCCAGGAGGAAGTACTCCTACCTTTGATGGGGGAAGGTTAATAAATGCATGGCTGCACACCTTGCCCCAGAAGGCCTATTACAAGACTTAAGTTGAATAAGCCATGTTCATGTATAAGTGAGAATATGTGGCATTAACAGCAGCTGCTGGATGCTTTTTGCCTCAGGCATTGCAAAGTATGATAGATGCTAGCTGTAATATTCTCGATTTCTTTTTTTCTTCCCCCAGATACCTTTTAGCATTCATGATGAAGACTTTTTTTGGGTATTGACTCTCAATCACCTTGAAATAATGTATGGTAAATACATTGCTGAGTTACAGTCTTGAGTTTCAAAATGTGTGCATTTTAAAGTTTTTTGACATGTCAGACACCTTGAGTTTTATCATTCAGGATGGGAAGCTGAAATGATTATTAGGGCTGACTAATGGTATCTCATCCCCTTATCTAGGTAGTTATGCCATGGGTGAGCTGGTAAGAAATTTGCCCAGCAGGCAGCAGAGATCTGCAAAGAACCTGGAAGAGGATACAGTGGTTGCGGTGTTGAATACCATCCATGAAATCATCACTGACAGCTCAGAAAATGCAAGGTCTCTGATCCAGACACAGGGCATTCAGAAGCTGGTAGCTATCAGCAAGTCAAGGTAAGTGACAGTTGAAAGTGAAATGCATAAGAGCTCTCAGCATGCAAGAAAATGTCACTATGAACAGCAGCTTTTGCTTTGTGAAAGTATTCAAGCACTCTAACCTTTCAGAGGCTTTAATTTCAGAGTAGTTAATATATATGCAGTAGAAACAGGCAGCACCTTAGTAGGTTTACTTGATTGAAAAGTAAATTGAGTAGTCACTTCAGTTGTGTTAAGACATGCTGGGTTCTCGTCACATACATTGTAGAACTATGTATGCATTTAGCAGACATCTGTGGTGAAACCAGGACCTTTATTTTTAGTGTGGGAGGCCTTTTTCCTGTGGCAGCATTCCATTCCTGGAATGCCAGTGATGAAATCCATTTCTTTTAAGTAAAATAGTTACTGATGTGCAGTAATTGTTCTGGCTGACAGGTGCTGGTGGTAATATGAAGTGACAAATTTTCACTCTGCAGTTCTGTCGAAAACTCTTCTGCCTGCTTTAGATCAAGTTTGTTCCATATAGTTCAAACAGATGTTGTAGGTGTTTCAGACAGTAGACTTTATAGTTTTCAGCAAGCTTTTGGGAGAGTAGCTGAAGACTTCATTGAGTTGCAGTGCTATGAAATGTGAGAGCCCACCAAGAATTGGGCCCTGTGTCACTTTATTGAGAATGCTTGTGTACTGACTTAGTAAAGAATGGATAAAATTTAAATTTCTCTTTAAAAGTCGCTTACTTTTTGCTGACTCAGGTTGCTTCGTAGGGTAATTTAAATCATGAAGCCACTTCAATGAATTGTGAGGAATATACGTAAGTTGGAGTGAAGGTTTGAGAAGTGGCCTGGAACTTCTTGGTTTTGTTTCCCAGTCAAGTGGGGGGGTTGGTTTGGTTGGGCTTTTCCTAAATAAATCTGGGCAGGATGGATCTATCTGGTTTTTGTTAATGACAGCTAAGGGACAGAAGGTGACCCTGGCCTCAGTGCTTGCCCTGGGAAAACCCAGAAATCTGCACAATTTACAGCTTTTTTTGTCAGCAAATACCTGTACAGATGAAGAAGTCACTGAATGATTGCACATATATCTTACAGCTTAGAGGTTCAAAGCTATATGTAATACTAGGTATTTCCTGAACGTTGTTTTGATGCAGAGGTCAACATGTGAATAGTCTTACATTGCTTGATACTTAAGCTCTAATTTTATCTTGCAAATCAGCCAGTCTCCCAGAGAAACAAAAGCAGCATCTCACATTCTTCAGATGATCTGGAGCTATAAAGAGCTACGAAATGCGCTGCAGAAGGATGGGTGGAATAAATCACACTTCCAGGTAAAGGTGCTGGGTTGTAGATTTCTTTATGGAAGTGCCTGCATGGAATATATCATCACTTAGTCTAATAGTGCAGTCCGATAGATTGTGGGCTTTGGTTCTGTACTTCTAGGTGACAGAACAATGCATTGTATTCTATTTCATGAAATGTCTGTGCAGGGGGGTTGGAACTAGATGATCATACAGTCCTTTCCAACTCTAACCATCCTGTCATTCTTTGATTCAGTCACAGCATCATGCATATACTTGCTGGGTATGCTTTTCAGTGGTCTGTGAAATGTAGCTCTAGGTTTTGGAAGTTTGTCACCTCGTATAGACCAAATGCCAATGCTTTACTGGAGGAAGAATTAGTGAGTCTTGTCTTAGTTGTTTTGTTTGAAACAATCCATGTAGCAGCCTAGGGCAGCCATGTGTTCTTGACAAGCAGCCTCCTGATCTTCCCTTGTGAAAAGGTTTTACTCCTTTTACAGGTCAGCAGTGGTTGGCCATTTAAATTAAAAAAATCACCAAACAAATCTAAATGAAAATAAAAAATACTCCAGTGCCATACATTCCATAGTCTCTCTCCATACTTTTGGTTTGTTTGTTTTTTCTTGTTCAGTTTCCCTGGGTAGCAATTTCATACTCATGTGATTTTTGTCTCCTAGTCTGTTTCTGCAACACCGAAGGGTTCCAAAGGCACTGCAGGCAGGTCTGGCTATGATGACAGCACTTTGCCTCTGGTAGATAAAAGTCAAGGTCAGTTCTGGTCTTCATCACTTTTTCAGTTGTACTTCGCTTCTTTTCTGGATTTGCCACATCTGTGTTGTGGTGTGAGGGCGTAAGAGTATGTCCATTGTCTCAAAGCACGTGGTCCTGTTCAGCTGAATATGGGTAGGTTTCCTTCATTTGTGAGATGTACACTACTGATGTTGTTTTCTCAACTTGTATGCAACAAAACTAGTTAAGTCTTCCTGGGAGAATTTGGGATGAACATGAGTTGGCACTTTGAAAGGGGAGAACAGCCTTGTTTGCCAATGTTATATGTTAATAAATCTCAGCCAGGCAGTGGCCTTGGCCTTAACCCCTGCCTGGTACTGGAGTCTTCTCATTTCTAAACAAACGTCAATTCTGGGGATGCTTCTTCCTCTCCTGGGCAGGTTTTTCATTGGAGAAGGGTTTATCCAAACTTCAGCTAAACCTGTCCTATCTGTGCTTTTCCAAGAGGCCTTACACAGCCATGCCAACACTGATATAGCTCCAGCTTTAATTTCATTATGATGGCTTTTTATCTGAGTCTGCTTCTAGTTTCTAATGCTCAGATGTTAAAATTTCTTCTCAGAAATCTTTAGTCTACTTCAGCAGAACTTGCCATGTTGCACTTCACTTGGTCTAACTGCAGATTACTGCAGAAAACACAGCCCCACACTTCCCCTGCCTGTTTCCACCTTCCCTTCCTTTGACCAAATCTGGCAGATGATGCAGACAGAGGGTGACTCGGGTCCATTTGCTGATCTGACAGTAAACTTCTTGTTTTCTTTTTGAGTTAGCTTTCTGTTGGCTCAGCAGCTGCCAGATTGAATTGTGTCCAGTGTGAAGCTGCCCCCTTACGTATTTTCATTTTCCTCTATTCTGGAGAGACCAGAGAGAGGCTGTTAATGGTGGAAGGTAGTCCAAAGCAGAACTGTCGTTTCTGTTATTGCTTGGAGAGAGGGAGTTCTATATTACAGTGCCAAAGCAGAAAATAGAAGGATTACATGAGCTCTGGAGAGCTTAAATCAAACTTTCTGAGTGGGTAACAGTTCAGTAGTTTGGTGGGGTTTTTTTATAATAGTCTCTGCTTTCAGTACTTTATGGACCTTTCTGATCCTGTAACTTAATGTAAAACTACCAAGTTTTGAGAAAAGCAAATGTAACTCAAGTCGTTTCACCGTTTCTGTTCTATAGATAACGAGAAGACTGGGAGTCGTGATATGATACCTATGGATGAACTTGGCCCAGGTGAATTCAGCCACAGATCAAACTCTTGTCTGTTTTGATCGAGCACACTGTCACTCACAGGAAAGTTCAACTATTTCTCTAGGAGATATTATTTCAGATGGATAAAGCTGACATTTAAAAGCAGGACGTTACCTTACAAAAGCTTGGTTGTCATCTTCCCCCTCCCCCATGTCTTTTTCTCATAAATACCTGTAGAGCAGACACACCAATTACTCCATTACTTTAAGCATATACAGAGATGTGCTGACCTAGCTTTTGTTCTAGTCTCAGGCCCTTGAGGTGGCTGGATTACAGACCTAGAAGCCTGGGGATTCAGAAGGAAAAAAGAATTGAAAATTTACTTCAATGTGCTGCTTGTGTTTAAATCCATTCTACCTTTCTTTTCTGTAGATAACGCCAGGAAAAAAGTTAGTGTGTATGATATTCCTGGCTCCACTTTCCATTTATCTGCATCTAGCCAAGCCTGGCTTTTCCTGTAGACAGAGAACAGCCACCTCCTGTCCCTGAAGTGCTTTGAGATTGATAAGCTCTGTAGTTTAAGAACAGTACAGGTAGGGGTTTTTTTACTTACTGAGGTAGGTAAAGGGCTTGTGTGGTCTCTTGAGAATTTGCTTTACTTCTTCCAGCTGCCGATATTTTTATTTGAATACCTGTATTAATGCCTCCAATCAAAACCATTTGATATCCTGCTATTGTGATGGTAGCTGAAAAAGATAGCAGGTTAGAATCAAGCTCGAAAGCCAGGCATGTTCGGAAGTTAAAATGAGAGCTATCTGTTACCTTTTGTATTCTTAGAAGAATGAGATGCCACCTGCCATGAGTCAACTGTCCATTTGAATTTTGCCTAAGGGAACACTGAAACATTTGTTCTCACAATGGAAGAAAATAACTTGCGAGAAGATTGCCTGGCAGGATAGCTGTGTGCTCACAGGTGCTACAGTTTGGGCAGTGCTGGTGGTTTATCGGTTCAGTATTAATTGTTGCCTTGTGCTTTCAGGAGTTCTGAGGTACAGTTCTGAGTACAAGATGAAAGGCAAATCAACAGTGGGTGTACAACATCAGGCAGATTCTCTGGGCTGTTCTGTTCTCCTGTTGTTTTATCACTATTAGAAGACAAAATCTGTCAATTTTTCCTGACTGCAGCTCTTGGGTGTCTTTTAACTCCAGTAGGACTATACCTTTGTACTGCTTCAGAGGTCAACTGAGAAGGGACTAAATTATCCAGTGTACTATTATTAATTCCAAGGAACTGGAATAACAACTTCAGGCTCCTCTAAAAGCCGTATGTTTTTTGTCTCATGGATATACTTACATGAGGAGCTGCTCTAGACTGTATTTTCTGATTTTAACGTCATTGTGGTCTTCTGTTCTGGAGGTTTTGTTCTCTTTTTTTCCACTCCTGAAGGATGGAAGAAAACGTATTATGAGTTACTGTGGGATGCACTAGACAGACTGGTGCAGGGACAGCGGAGGTCTGCCAGACTTTATCAGCTCCCAAGAAGGGATTTTGCACCAAGTAATCTGAAGATCATCAATGCTTATTGTCAGGGTGCTGTGTGAGAGTGGCTGTGACCCTGGGCTGTCTATAGAAGCAGCAGAACTGTGATCTCCAGGCTGTGTTCCAAATCTTGAGGGTTCTTTAAAAACTGTATCTGTGCCTCAGTTAACTTACAGTCAAACAAGGGCATCTGGCAGCTGAAAATTGTTTGGACTGGACTCGTAGTTCCAATGCTCCTGTCCTATGTACCCATCTTCAGGTGCAACTTTTCCTTTCTCTTCCTCCTCCTTTTTGATGGGGCCAGAGGTTTGATCTCTGTAAATTGAGAGCTGTGTGAGGGCACAGATGGACTAACACTGGACAGGCATTCAGTCTTGTAATTCGTGATGACATAAAAATGTTGCTGCGGAGTGAAAGGGAGGTTGTCAGTGAGGCAATACAGAAGACAACAAGCAGAAAGTTGAGGAATAAAGAAGCCAAGAATGGGGTGTGCCTCTGTTGACTAGTATAACTTTTGGTTTTATGCATTCAGTTATATTAACACAGAATAATGCTTTAAGGTATCATTTATGCGACTGAAACAGAGTTAATTCTGATCACTTCTTAGAATGAATCTGAAACATAGGAGAAGAAGTATTTTCTAGTTTCTTTGGAGAGCTGTGGTCCTTGGGGCACTGAAGTATTACTTCTCTGATGCAGCCTCCTTGAAGTTATTTGTCATTTTATTAGGTCAGATCATGAACTTACCATCACCACTGATGCTTATCTTGACAGAGTCACAGCACAGTGCGTGGGTTTTAGAAACACACAGTCCGTTAGTGCTGATGTGTGTGGCACTGTTGGCATGCAGACCACACAAGTGGGCTGACAGTGTGAACTGTGAGATATCTTGGATCTTAGATATGAAGAGCAAAATTTTTGACCATTCTTTGTTGTTAGAGTACTGTCACTGCGCTTGATCTTTCTGTTGCTGCTGTCCTGCCTAAGCATGGGGGGGTTAATTTTTTTAGTGGTATTAGAGTCATAGGATCGTAGAGTAGTTTGGGTTGGAAAGGACCTTAAGCTCATCCAGTTCCAACCCCCTGCCATGGGCAAGGACACCTCACACTAAACCATGCCACCCAAGGCTATGCCAGCCTGGCCTTGAGCACTGCCAGGGATGGAGCACTCACAACTTCCCTGGGCAACCCATTCCAGTGCCTCACCACCCTCACAGTAAAGAACT
>JAOEHY010043524.1:1122-13194 GCA_025447955.1 Psilopsiagon aurifrons | reverse complement strand
ACCCAGCTTGGTGTCATCGGCAAACTTGCTGAGGGCACACTCAATCCCACTGCCCATGTCACCAACAAAGATGTTGAACAAGACCGGTCCCAGCAATAATCCCTGAGGGACTTAAAGACCTGCTTTGCTTCTAATTTTTTGTGGTTACAATTCTTACTTCTGACCTTGCTTCCTGGGAAGTGTCACAACTGCCAGGCTTGGCTTAGTAGCTGTTGCATTCTGGGGGTAGGTTAAAGGCTTTCTTTGTATCATGGCAATTCATTTAAATCGTTTGTGGATCTCCCACGATGATGGCACTACAAAAAGGCAGTGATCTGTTACATCATTGGGAGTATATTGTGAAAAGCTACCATTCAGTTACAGTAAGCTTGATTTCTCTGGGGAGTCAGCATGTTTCCATCATTTAAATACATATGTGTGAACTATTTCATCATAAATAAATGGTGAATTTGTAGATTAGGATATGACTTATCAGGAGTATTCATGTCTGTCATTTGAAAGAGAACTCATGATCGTGCATTCCTCCACAACTGCTGGCTGGGTGGCTGGCTGCAGCTGGTAGCCTTTGGGTTTTCTCTTTTTTGTTTGAAAGGAATAGCCAAGAATGTTAGGCATCTTCATTGTCAACAAGTAATTGTTAGTAAAGCTCTCTGTAGCAATTATTTTTATGCTTCAAGATCTGTGTACTGCATGTGTAACTGTTAAATATTTCAGTTATTTTTAGGCAGTGCAGTTAAATAATCTGTTACTGTCCATCCATACATAAGTAGATACTCTTTCAGGTGCTTGCTGCAGGCGTGTGTGCACTTGGATTCATGAGGTGCACAGGGAAAATACAGCCCTTTCAAAACTAACTTGGCTGTGGCCAGCATAAGCATCTTTCAGGTGGGGCCCTGCTCTGTGACTGCATTTGGTCCCAGTTGGTCTGCCTGAGTTGTGTGCAAACGGTGCCTCTGCCACAGGAAACCCACAAAAAATATAACTTACTTTTATAATGACCTGTTGTAGGCAAGAAATAAACTGAGAGGAGCATTTTGAGTTTATGTGAAACCTTTTTGTGGTGTTCTAAGAACCAGTTTGTCAGGGCATGAAAACATTAATGATCCCTCAGTTGTATAGGGGAAGACAAAAGCCTACAGGGAGCTACAAATTTGAGTGTCATTTACTTCAGATTACAAAGCTGTCAAAGCAGAGCTCAAGGGGATCTGTTTGTCACTGATAATAAGGGAGATGTGGTGTATCAGGAAAATAAAGATCTGCATTGGCTGACAATGATTCAGAACAAAGGTTCTGAAATAATTAGAGCCATTGCTTTATAAAACACTCTCACACTTCTCTTCCTTGTGTTCCTCACGCTTTCAGATTGTTTCTTAGTCATCAGGAGAAAAAGCACCAACAGGTGCTGCTTCGTAATGAAAGACAGCCCAAGCACAGCGGGGTTTGCATCAGGATTTCTTCCAACTCGACAGGCCTTTTTTCTCAGGGCTCTGAAGGGGACTCTTCTAAATCATTGTCATGTCCTGCTAGTAGTGGTCAGGCTGAGGAGGAGTGGGAACATGCTGCAGAGCATTCAGAGAATGAGCACAGCCAATTAATCAGGCTGCTAAGCAAGGAGCGCAAGGTTTGGGCTGAATTTGGGGCTCATTAGCCACATGGCATAGAGATGACAACTTGCTGCTTTCCTTGGGCACACTAAAAAGTGCAGCAGGCTGGGATGAAAACAGGGCTGCTTGCTAATGAATGTCAGCATCTGGCACTGCTATAAAAAAAGGGCTTTTCTGTTTTGTTTTTAGCTGGTAAAAATGCCATTTCAGCTGGAGCTCATGTGAAAAGCAGGCTGCCAGCATCTTTGGGTTGTGGTGGTTTATTTTCCTGCTTCTTTGCTGAAGAATTTTGCTTGCATCAGCTATGTTTCTGCTCTTATTTGTGCTTCATGCCTGTCATGTTATTTCTCCTCAGATGGGTACTCCACCATCGATCACCGGGACAAGGAGCGCAAATACAAGACCAGTGATAATACAGGAGATGCCTCGGAGAAAGAACCTTTAAAAGTAAGCTTCCTCTTACTGCTGATTGCTAGTTAGTGCCTGTAAGAGAAAGGAAGCCTGGTGTCCCAGCAAGAAATGCAGGGTAGTTACTCATCAGGGGGCTGTAAAGGGGCTTTGGGGTTTATTTTGTAACTCAGCCCTTGGCTAACTAGAAACAAAACCAAAACGCTGCTTTCCAGTGTGGGGGCAAATGCAAGCAGTCACTGTATTCTTGTAAATGGATGAGGGTTGTCAAAATAGAAAGTGTTTGTTCTGTCACCCTTGTCCAGACACCGTTCCCTAGGCCTAAAGCATGTAACTGTGCTCAGACTTTGTTCCAAGAATAGTCACTTCACATTGTCACACTGCTTCATTGCTTTCACTAAGGGAAGTAGGTGTGATCTTGGGTGTCTGTCTGTGTACAGCAGGGTGGTGAACAGTAGTCTTTTCTTCAACACTCATTCTCAGTCCTGATGGGCATGGGCAAAGGAGATGGAGAGAGAGAGAGAGACATGCATACTCATATGTGGCCTTCTAAAACAATCTTAGGCAACTTTCTAATGAAAAGAATCTTACTTCACAAAGCTCTGTCCTGTGGGTTGTGTGCAATTGTGGCTTAGTAGGCTCTGTGTAATTTCTGTTGCATTGCTATAGCTTCTCAGTAGACCTTTTAAAGAGTTTATTAATGCCGTGGCCGTCAGTTCTCCCTGGCCTCAAAACAAGCTTGTGTTTTCCTCTGGGGAAGTAATTTCAAGGAGAAAGAGGAAGATTCGTTGAAAGCAAGAGTCAGTAGTGAGAAACACTATTGTTAGTCTGTAGAAGGCTGTCCTCAATAACCTTCAGCATGTTGCTGAAAATATCAGAAAATCCAAGTGATTCATGTTGAGTGAAAACAAACTTCAGTAAGTTGAAAGGATAAACCCACTGTTATTAGAGACAACGGAAATAAAGATGTGATTTGGAGAAAAATATTTCTATAGATCATGAATTATGAAGGTGTCCTGTTGCATCTGTCTGCCTATATTAACTTGCCTGGCTGTAAGGCCAGAGGATAACCTGACTTCAGCCTGTAGACACAACAGAGGTATGCGCTGCCATGGTGTCGACTGGGTAGAACTGAGTAGCTGCTACTCATCCTTTTCCCTGTGCTGTGAAACAAAAATATGTCTGTGGGGTCCTCTGGCTTGTGAGCTGTTGGGTAACTGTGGCTCTGAGGCTCAAGAGAGGCCAAGAACTGTGGATACCCATGGCAGGGAGGTGCAGCCTTTTGGCTGTTGCAGATACTTTTGTCAGTATTGTGCCTTTGCTGATCTTGTTTCTTCCTTTACCACTAATTTTCCCTTGTGCTTCTTTACAAGCTGACTTGTTTGGTGGTTTTGTTTTGATTAATCCACTCTGTTTTGCCTTTAACTCCTCACCCTGTGCTGCAGAATGACACAAATAGGAAAAACATTAACAGGAGTAACAGGGCTTCGGTGAATCTGGTGGATGCCCGTGACATTAAACCCCAGCCTGTTGACTCCTGGGTTTAATTTGCATGCATGGTAGGTCCTTTTAATGGTAATTGGTGCTAGTGATTAACTTGTCTCGTGCATGATCTGTATCGCTGTGGAAGCTCAAGGCTAACTGCTAACTGGGACTTTCAGACAATTGAAAATGCAGTTAAAAAAAGTGGTATTTGTATTATTCAGTGTATCTTTAATGAAATGCAATCAAACGCCACTCTTTGATTAAAAAATAACCTGTCAAATAACCAGGCAGAAAATTAATATTGTGAGTGATTGGTTGTCAGCTGAAATGTGAAAGATTTCTGCTGTTAGGCCAAGGGAATGAATTTTTTAATACTGTGTTCTGCTTCCAACCATGTTTTTTCCCCTCTGTGCTCATTATAAGGATTAGCCTGAGACTTAAGGAAAAGCATATCCTTGACTATTCATGGATGTCCCACGAGGTTCCCATGAATTGCACAGCCCTGCCCAACTGCAGGAAAGCTGCTGCTCTACACAAGTTACTTTGCAAGGAAAGATGATTTTGATCACACAATAAACAACGACCCACAACTCCCACTTCTCAATTCTGTGTTTCGTTTTTCCTGTCACTAAAGAAAGGTGCCTTTTTGTTGCTTTCTTGTTCTCTGCCTTTGCCACCTGCTAAGTTGCTCAGTATTGTCCCTGGCCTTTCTTCACTTCTGCCACTGCTAATCTGTCTCCTGCTGTCTTGCTAGACAGCCCTCTACCCCGGTTATACTTTCTGGCACTCCGTCAGATGTGATGCTATGCTTGGAACAGCAGGTCTTGTGCCCCTGGCTATGGCTGAAGGAAAATCTTAGTGACTGTCAGGAAGGCACTGGGCAGCTTTCCCATCAGAGTAGACAATAGGCCTCTAAAGGCCCAAATTCCAAAACATGAAGCATCATCCACTCCCATAAATTCTACATGGAAATCATTTGCATCAGTGGGAGAGAAAACTCCTCTGTTTTGGGGTCATAGTGGTGGATTTTCCACCACCTCCTTCTTTCTTCGAAGAGTCTAGTGTAATTGTGAAGTGTTTATGGATTGGTTCTTCTCTGGGTTGGAAGCACCTGCCCAGAGCAGTCTTTCAGCATTGCCAGGTACTCTTACGTAGCCGTGGAGCAGACCGGGCACTGTTGGCTTCCCATAGCCAGTCAGTACTGCATAGGCAGCCTGGTTGGCTCAGGCAAAGAGCAGAGATAAGTGTATGTGAGTCGTGCCTGTGTACTTCACTCCTGCGCTCCTCCTCGGAGCAGTGAAGGCTTACAGGTGGGGTACAGACTCCGTGCTCATGTTTTCCCAGTCATACCCTTTAAGGAGCCCATTGGGATAGGTTGGCATGTGCAGTTCCTGTCATACCACAGGAGATCACCGAGGTCATGTTACTTGCTGGTATTAATCAGTTTTGACTTTATTTTGCAGGGCTAAAGTCCAACCACGTTTTTTTTTTTTTTTTTAATTGAGGGGGAGAAACAAACATTGAATTGACACAGAGGAGCTCATCAGTCACCACTGCCATTCAGATTTGGAGGGCGCTGCATCACTGACCAGGCTGCAGGTTCTGGGAGGATGCGGGGAGAAAACACACTGACTTGACAACATTGCCGACCCCGGAGCACCATGCCTTACAGCGAGACAATTTGCTTTTTAACTCAGTTACATTCCCATCTGAAATAGCCACCACCTCCCCCTCCCTCCCACTCCTGCAAGAGGAAAGCAAGCAAGAAAAGAGAACCCAAGCTTTCATCTCATGGGCTGCGTTCTTAGGTGACTTTTGGTGTAGATGGTGCCAGGTATGAGAAGTGAAGGTCATGTGGCAGCAAAGAAGACAGCTTCTCAAGTGAAGGAGAGACTGAAATAATATCGTAGGTGTAGCCATGAAGATAATAGCACTTTTCTGGTTTGGGGGTCATTGTTTTGGTTTTTGTTTGGGGGGATTTCTCTTGAACTGTGAAGCTAACATTTTTTAAAGCTTTTGGAAAAATGTTCAGGTTTTCTGTTATTATTTCCACAGAAAGTGCAGGAGTGTTGAGTGGGTTCATTGGGTTTCAATAAAGGGAGAAAATGCAGAACAAAAACTTAAACGCTGGTCAAATGAACTGGAGAGTGGACAGCAAAACTGATGCAAGCTGTATAATCTGCTTTTAGAGTAAGCTATATCATTCACAGTGCTATATTATCATTATAATCTGGTGTACAATACTTCTGCCTTTTGAATTCTGTAATGGCTCTGTTTTTATTTCCACATATTGAAAAGCAGTTTATTGAAGGTTTCAGTGTCCCTGGTTCAGAAATCTCTGCTGAGAATGGAGTTCGCTGGCTTTTTATTTTCATGTTCTCAAAGGTTGCAGTAAGGAGCTTTTACATTTTAAATGTACCGGTATTGCATTGATGATTAACAATTTCTTTTGCCATAGCTGTTAACACAGTGGAAGGAAATAGGAGGGTTTTTGTAGGGTGTCTCATTTTGAACACGCTATAAATTTTAGGTGGGCCTGTCACTTATATTTGATAGTTGGATCCATGATTGCTTTGGGCTATAGATCCTGATGAAGAATGCCACAAAGGGAACTGGTTTGGCGGTTTTTTGTATCATCATTATTTCTGTGTCCCTTTGGTTTTGTTTTGACATTTTATATTTCATTTGATGTGAAAACCACCCATGTGCAGTGGTTCTCCTAAAAGATGCCAAGGCCTGCTTTGTGTGAGGGGGAATTTTTCCCTCATGACAACATATTCTGCATGTATGGTATCTGGTAACACCGTGAACTAAATGACTTCAGATCACTGATCTTCTCCGGGCATTGGTCAAGGGAGGGCAGCAGGTGAGAATAGGAAGCAAATGTCTCACTAATGGCATTAGAAGACTTTTGCTGATTTTATTTGGTTGTGACTGTTCTGTGATTGCCACATTTAGTTTTAACCAAGCTCCTAAAAAACGGTGTGACTGGAAAGCACAGTTTTGAATCTAGCAAACATCACTTGCGGTTTTCAGTGCCTGCCGTTTCCTTTGTAATTAAAAAGGGGAAATACCCAACAACCTCATCTCCCCCCAGATAATACTGTAATAGTAAACAGCTAAAATTTTTGTAAAAAAAAAATTAAAAAACTGAAAAAAAAAAAAAAAAAAAGGCAAGTACCAAGAGCTTTGTATCTTCTTGAGTATATTAAAAATTTGACATGGATACATATATATATATAAATAAATAAAAAATCTATATATCTATATATATATATTGTTGTGCAGAGGATAGGTTAACAAAACCATGTAAAGTAGTTTGCAGGAGAGGGAAGCATTTGTTGATTCAGGGAAAAAGACTGATGCCAGAAGCTGTCAGTGATTTGGATGATGCGTGTGCTCCTTCACACCCTCCCTTTTTGAACCTCATCTTCCAGGTACGTTGCAGTGGTCACTTCTGGATCCTGGGAAGGTGAAGTTGCTTGGAGCAGAAAAAGGTAGCAAAGATTTGGTTTTTTTCAGCTGCATGAGAGTCCTATTGGGCCAAAGATGCTCAGCAGATCAAGGGAAGCAAAGAGATACATCTGTGATGATCTGTGTCAGGGCAGTGTCTCTGTGTAGACATGAAGTGTGGCAGTGAAACCAGATAAGTAGTCTGACTGTATATTATATCAATGGTGCTCTTTTCATACTTGTTCTGCCAATACGCGGAGACCCTTTTAACCAAGCTACACAGAAAAGTTTTATATCGCTTTTGGTTATGTACTTGGTGTATTCTTTTTGTATATGAAAGGATTTTTTTAAAAACGTTCAGTAATTAGCAATGGAACGTGCTTTGTAGCTGACTGGAACAGTGTAAGAGAAGGGCCGTGCTGTCAGTCTGTCCCTGATCTACTTCAAATCATATATTTACCAAAGGAGTCTGAGCAAAAGTTCACTTAAAATAAAGACCTGACTGCTGAAAGGAGTCTCTGCTAAGACTTTGTGATCTAGTTATTGTACAGCTACTTCAAAGCCAGCAAGAGGTTAACAGAGAAAATTGCAGGAAAGGGGAAGCGAAGAGGCTGGGGCCAATTATGTCCATGACCTCCTATCCCAGATATCACATGGCTCTCAGTGGGGCACTGCAGGGACACTCAAAATCTGATTGGAATCTGTCATTAGTGGGCTGAAAACACTGAGGAGCATCTGAGAGGCAAATTCAGACGCTACCCCACTTCCCCCCAGAAACCCATTCTGTATTTACACCGCATCCTATGACAGCCAAAGCTCCCTGTCAGGTTAGAGGGGCTGCCCAGGGTCATTGTAGCAAACTGTTTTCCTGGGGGTAAGTGTTCATGGCGGGCAGCATGGTTGTAAGCTGACAGCATGGTTTGTTGTTGCAGAAAAGCAAAGGATCTAGGAAGACAAATACCGAGTCCATAGGCCAAGACTTCCCCTGGGAATCACACATCTTACCCCCCCCCCCGTCCTTCCCATGCCTTACGAAAACAACTGATTGCCCAGTATGTAGCAATAACCCATCATTGACATTACTGTGGCTTTTTTTCTTCTCAGCGAACCGTTGTTTGGATGTTGAGGAAGGAAAATGGATTGGGGGTGGTTTGCATGTGAGACTATCACCTTACCAGCCCACCAGCTGAAGTCCAAAGCAAGATATTTTGAAGCAGGGCTGATGATTTAATGTTCTTGATTTAATGCCACAGGCTCACTGGTGGGTTGTGTGCCCACCGCTGCCCTTACCTCTCCCCTTGTTGGTGCAAGTGTTTGACTGTTTGAGCTGGGAAGTTCTGGGTGGATGAACCTGTAATTGTTGTATTTTGGCAGCAGGGACTGTATGTAAAGAAGGGAAAGTGGCAGTGTGTGTGACTAAAGCTGCAGTAGGGTCTAGAGTATCCTGCTAAAAGGCAGGCAGTGCTTTTTAGGGCTCAGGTATGTGACCTCCTTTTTTCCTGTTGGATCCACTGTGAAAACTGGAGGAAACCTGCCTGCAAAGGGCTGGGGAAGAAGAGATTTCTACCTGCAGAAATTCTGGTGGGAGGGATGGTTGTGAAAGGAAGCGGTGGTGTTGAAAGCCTCCTGCTAAAGAGGAGGAGGATATTTGATGGCCCAGTTGAGGGCTGAGATAACACAGGGGAGAGGCAAACTCCTCATGGCTTGTAATTACTGCAGAACTTCCTTCCCAGGAAGGTTTGCACATCTCTCAGCATCTTCACTGAGCTGTGGGGGTTTAAAAAAAACAACCCTGTGTCTCAAGAGCCCCCTGGAGAAGCGTCAAGTTTGGTTGTTGAGTGCGTGAGCAATTGTACTTGTGCTTACAGCTTCCCAGGTTGGTCTGTCTGTCTGCGGAGCCACGGGAGGAGGAGGAAAGGCAAGGCTTAAGGATGTTTTGTTTCTGTCTTGGAGTTAAGTAGCAATTTAGCCATCAGTGTCACTTGACAACTCAAGATGTGTTGCCAGCTTGAAATGCTCCCCTGCGGACAGCTTGGGCAGCCACAGGTCCTGATCTTCTATGTCTTCTGGGCAAAATACCTGCCTGTGCTAGTTCTACCCTTGTGCACTCAGAAATACCGATTCTGAATGCATTTGTATCAGGAAAGCAAATCTTGTCTCTGTTGCCAAAACATCACAAAAGGGACCGACTTGGGGACTAGGAACTGCCTCACTGTGACACATCAGGGGGTGGCGTGTTTGTAACAGCCCATCGGCGAGTTCTTGACAGCTCTGAGGGGTAGTTGTCAGTAATGCTTTCTAGCCTGCAAGCCTTGTGCTAGCAAAGCAGTTTTCACTCCTTGAGCAGTTCCACGAGGTTGAAGGTGGTGAGTTACCTTGTTGCTTGCCTTAAAGTTGAGCATGTGGGCTCAGCTGCCTGTGAGAGGTGCATGTTAAAACCCTGTAAGCAAAGCTGCAAAAGCCAAGTGAGTGCATTAGAGTGGTTAAAGCTTTTGCTGCTGTGCAACTGCCTGCTCAGTGACAACCAGTGTGCCAATAACTTCAGCCAGCAGTTTTGTGCTGGGATGGAGTTGTGCTCTCACAGGTTTTGAAGGTGTTTATATAGGGGTAGTTCCTTGCAAAATTTCTTTGATACCCCTGAAATCTGGTGTTTCCTTATCTTTGACAGAGAAGTTCTCTGGTTTATTGGTACAATAACTAATCTAGTGCATTTAAGGGGAAGCTATTACAAACCTTTTTTTTCTGTCTTAAGTTTTACATCAGGGTAGGATGTTCTGAAGTCCAAGGTGAGGAGGGTGATAGTGCAGATACTACAAGGCCTGCCAATCTGGTTCTTACTGTTCAGAAAAACAAAATAACTAGACTAAGAAGCTTACTGGTAATTAGTAGCTAATGTGTTTGTAACTATCATGTGCCTTAAAATTTTCATGGTAGGAGAATAAAAAAAAAAATCAACAATGTGTTTTCTGTAATACTGCTCAACATTCTCTCTGTAGTTTAGACTGGTGGGATTTTGCATTGTATTTACACTGTACTATAAACTGAAACTTAGAATGGTTTGATTTTACAAGTATGGAGAGGAAAAATAAAAAGGTGGATTATGCTTTTCATAGAACAAATGTTACCGTGACAGAATGTATTATTATTATAGGATCTTTCCATAATGCAGACAAGTAGAATGCTTGTTAGAAACCAGGTATGTAGGATAACAATTTGGTGTGTTTTCAATAAACCATGCCTGGAAAGAATACATGTGCCATTGGTTATCTTTTTGTTATGTCAAGTACCCCAAATGTTCTTTGGCTTTCAAACAGCAGATTTGTGTGGCAGGGGGTTACTGAACCCTAGCTGAGTTCAGTGTACTCAGTGTTAGTAAAAGGTCAGTGGTAATGAGGGCAATTGGAATATCCTCCAAACTTAGTATAGCTGACAGTATTTTGATTCATTGCCATGTGCTGGATTTGCAGCATGACCGTGAACTGTAGATTGTGGTGGTTTTGTCTTTTTAATATGCAGTCATATTTCTGTGGGAAAGACATCTGCATCATCACTCAAAGGGCTGCACATTTAGGACCACAAGCCTAGCTTGCTGATGGCTTTTCCATTTGGGAAGTTAGTAACCTTTCCTAATTTGGTCATAAAATCCATGTAACTTTACAAAGATTTCCCATTTCTGAAATATGTGTAAGTATTCTCACAAATGTAAGAATAACAGAAAATCTTTATTGCATTGATGGGTGCTGTTTGGTTGACATAAATGGTTATTTTGGGAATGCGCCAAATAATTTACATTTGTTGCTATGTGGGGGAGAAAAATCCTGATACTGAGAAGTCAACCATGTGCTTGAAGTAACAGCTGGTTGCTGACAGATCTTAATTCTTTTTCCCTTGGCACGTTAATCTGTGTTGGTAAGATCAGTAGGGAGGCTGCACCTAAACACATCGCTGTGGCTGCCTTGCCTACATGAAGCATGGCAAACCCCAGTAAGTCTTGATGTAATGTCTGTCTTACAAGTAGAGTGGAGGTCAGGTTTTCTGTGAGTGGAAAGCTAGTACCAAAGTGTTGCCATGTGTTCAGTTCCTGAACACATCATCCACAGCACTACTGTAAGGGTCCATTTACTCGCAAATGCTTGCAAACAGCACTTGAAAGATCATCTTAGGCTTGCCTTCCCTCTTTATTTCAGATGTCAGCAGTTCTGTAAAATCATCTCCAAGTTCTGTTCTTGCAGCTGCAGGATTTCGTTTCACAAGTGCTGTGGTAAGACGGGGGCTTCTGGGCTTAACATTGTGCTCCCCCGTATTGTCCGTGTTCTGCTGCAGTGAGGAATCTATTTTTTTCTTTATGGATACAGTAATACAGCAATGAAAAACAGATGCTGTAAGTAAGATACTGAGCTAAAGCAAATATGTTGTTTCTACAACTGACCTTTTGTAGCTGTCAAAATGACTTCATTTCTAGCTTATCACAGGTTGGGCACATGGAAGCAGTGAGTTCTGCAGGTGAAAGGTTAACCTGGTAACAATGGGCAAGAAATATCACAGCCCTCATCTGTTCCAGGTTTCAGCAGTGTCTTGGGGGAATATTCTGTCCTCAGAGGTCTCTTCCCCAGTGTTTTACTGTGAAGGTCTCTGTGCAGCTGAAGCACAGCAACGGCAGAATCTCATTCTGGTACAAGCTGACAGAGGTGTTTTTTGCAGTGGGAAGTTGTTTTATAATGGGATAGTTACCTGTAGAGCCAGAGGCAAAGACTAAAACTTTTACTGTGTTTAATGTACATGCGCAGCAAATGTAGTTAGCTGTTAATTTGTAAGATACCTTATAACTATTTGATTGACTACTCGACCATGAAAGCGTGCAGCACTGCATTTATATATATTTTGTAAGACAACACCATGTCCCTCTGAGGTAACAAAGAGGGTTTTGCAGAAACCAGGACTCTCTTTCAGGTACTGCCCGAGTCATGAAGAGAACCTAGAGAGTCATTTGGAGAATGGATCTCAATTACCGGTATCTGAAGGGGGGCTATAGAGATGCTGGGGAAGGACTCTTCATTAGGGACTGTGGTGATAGGACAAGGAGTAACGGGTTCAAACTTAAACAGGGGAAGTTTAGATTGGA
>JAOEHY010043523.1:0-11647 GCA_025447955.1 Psilopsiagon aurifrons | reverse complement strand
CCCCCCCCCCCCCCCCCCCCCCCGCTTTGATCTGTCACTTACCTGTCACTGACTCATTGGCCAGGTTTCCACTTGTATGCAGTAGAGGACGGAGGTTCTCCTGGGCCCTCATTTTATTGCTAATGTATTTGTAGAAGTATTTTTGTTATCTTTTATGGCAGTGGCCAGCTTTGTTGGCCTTCTCTCTGATCTTCACACACAAACATTCAGCCTTCTCACTCACAACACTGACTTCAAGGCAGTCGAGGCAGTCCCTGGCATACAATGCAACCCCACCACCTCTTCTTCCTTGCTTATTTATTCTGAAGAGCCTGCAGCCATCCATGGTGGCACCCCAGTTGTGCAAATCGTCCCACTGCATTCCTGTGATGGTGATCCTGTGATGTCATGATTTCCCTGCTGCACAACGGCTTCTGGCTCCTGCTGGTTGTTGCCCATGCTGAGGGCATTGGCACAGCTGCATTGAAGTTACCCTGTGGGTATGGACTCCAACAGTGGCATGGAACATTTCTAGCTAGCCTGGGGTTATTCCTCCCCTATCTCCTAGGTCCCGTCCATCCGCCTAAATCTTCTAACCTTTGTGGTCCCTTATCTATAGTGTCATGTTCCACAGTTTCCTGATACCCAGGTCCCAGGGCCTCAAATCAGTTCTTGAGGGGTGTGTGGGAAGGTGACCTGAGCTGGGGCATAATACACTGTGTACTGCAAGGAGCAACCTGTTTCCAGTCTTCCCCATCTCCCAGTTCCCCTTCATCTGCTTGGTGGCAAGAGGTGGGGCCAAGAGGGGAGCAGACAGCAGGGCAGGCAAATACATGTAAAACAGGTATGTGGCTGCAACACAAAACAACTTGAGGAGCCTCTCTTGAGTCATAAATGAAATTGAACAAGAGCATGTAGTTAATTGGAAAGACTAAATACACTTTCTGATGTCCTTAACTAATGGATTTCCATGAAAGGCTAAAATGATTCAGAGAATTTCTTCCCTGACAAGAACTACAATCCCCAGAAACCGCTCCCCAAATGCATAGTGCCTGTGCCGCAGCCTGATCTGCCCAAATTACCACATGCACCAGTAAAGAGAACTGGGTGGGAATTTCATGGAATTGCAGTGAGTATGCATGTAAGCTGTAAACTGTCCCTTCTTGGTGTGTGTGTTAGGCAAAGTGATTGCCAATGCACCCGGTACTGTAATAAAGTAATGTAGGGTTTCTGACCTGTCATTCTGGTTAGCGAGTTTGTTTTCTGGATTTTGGTGACAAGCTCACTGCCATGGCATGTTTTGCTGACCCACAGGGGGTTCTGGTGGCAGAGGAGGCAGTGCTGGCCTTCCTCAGCCCTGCAGTGGGTGGCTGCCCACTGTAACCCGCTCCTGCCCACTCCTTACCAGTTCCTCCTGCTCCTGCCTCCCAGGTCTCTGCCAACTTGGCAGTGAGTTAGGTACTCAAAGAGCGGTGAAGTGGGTAGAGATCACTGGCAGGGGCCATCACTGACTCATAATTGACCCATTACTGATGGCCCTGGCAAACCATAACCCAGGGACTGCCTTTATTAGGGGGACCCCAACATCCCCAGGTCCATGCAGCTGCAGCAGTAGCTGAGTATATGGTGTATGCCTGGCATCCCTGTGTGCTCAAGAGCCTTCAAGCAAAGGGAGACTCTGGGCTGTGTCCAGGGCCTCCTGTGGAAGAGGGAAGAGCCTTCGAGTGCCTGAGGGCAAGGGGCTTCACCATGGCCTGACCACAGTTGGAGGTGGCCCCAGTCCCCAGGAGAGAGGGGGAAGTGGGGTTGTGACAAGGGGGTGCTCTGGCTCAGATGAACCCCAACCCTGTGGTGGAAGAAGGAGGAGGGAGGAGTCAGTCCCACCACCCTGGGGCAAGGAGGGGTCTGTGGGGCTCTGGGGTCACAGGAGGAGTGCTGTTAAGGGGGGGATCAGGAGGTTGAGCAGGGGTGACATCGGGGCATTTTGTCACTCAGCCCTGCCTGTCTCAGGGACATGGTGGGAGCAAGGACCCCCCAAAAAGCTCTGCCCTGCCGCTTCTGGCAGGGCAGCTCTGGTGGTGGTGGGGTCTCCTTCACCCCTTTCCTCACTCCCTGCCTCAGGATGAAGGTGAGACCCCCTAGCGGACTCAGGCTGTCCTGGGTGGAGGAGGACAAAACTGGCCCATCTCACAGCTCCAGGCTAAAGCACAATTTGATGTACAAGGGTGAGAGTGAGGGCGCTGCAGGCAAGTGCCGTGCACCCTCCTGTGCCCTGTCCCACGCTTGCAGTCCACAGCTGGCCATCTGTCCCGCAGAGCTCAGGGAGTAAACCACCACAGCATCCCTGGGCCAGGACCCCCCTCTTCCCCCTGGTGCTGGGTGTCCTCTCCCTGGGGCATGCTTGGTCCCGCTCCCCTGCTGCCCTCCTGCATTGTGCCCTCACCCCTGGGGCGGACAGGGGACACCCGTGTCGCAGTCTAGAGCAAGGCTGGGCACATCCTGGAGGCTGGGCAGAGGGCTCGTGTATTCCAGTCTGCCTGCCCTCCAGATCTGCCTGCTCTCTCTTGGCCAGGTTCATGCATCTCCACTGTGGATATGTTCAGGGAGGAAAAGAATACTCTGGACATCATCTTGGCTTCCATCAGGAGCAGACCAAAGGTATCCATGGCCACTTCATGTGGCTGTGCCTTTGTCTCCTGCACGGTCTTTCTGTCCCTCTCCCATACGCAGAAGTTGCAGGGTGCTGTTATGGATACCCCATCTGTCTCTCCTGCCTGACAATGTCTGTCCATCTGTGACCTCACTGGCTGGCAGCAAAAAGACCAGGAGCTGAAGTTTCTGGAGTCTGTCTGCACCACCACCAGTATGCACTCCCTGTGGGACACACTGCTGTTTTTCCAGCATGAGTTGGCAGAGATCCTTGAGGTGAGGGCATGGCTGGTCAGGCTGAGGCAGAGGGAGTGGGACAGCCCTGGAGCAGGAGGGATCTCAGCCAGGCAGGGAGTGTGAACGGCGTGAGAGCTGCTCCGGGCTTCCACCTTTGGTGATGCTCCAGAGCCACCTGCATGGCCTAGCTAGAGCTGGGGCTGGGACCAAGTCTGAAGGTCACTTGGCCAGACTGTGCTCCGTGATGGGCTCAGTCCTTCCTGCTATGGGACTGGGACCACTGGGTCCTGGGTCCTTGGGGGTACTGGGATGGGCTCTGACAGCCCCACGGGCTATTGCTGGATGAGGGAGCTGCCCTGTCCTGACCCATCCATACTGCTGTGCTCCTCAGGTGCTGCTGCAAGAGGAACCTGTTGACTGCCTGGACACCATGGTGCAGCAGCAAGTCATGCTGACCGTTGCCGCCATGAGGTACCTGCTCAGCCCCACATCTGCCTCCCTGGTGCACAGTGCCCCAGCAGCCCCGTCCTGGGAGTACCCAGAGCCCTGGCATCGAGAGGGGCCACAGAGCAGGGCAGGGTATGGCACAGGGTTTTCCTTCCAAAGGCCAATGTCAGCATCAGGAGGGGTTGAGATGGCCCCTGTAATGTGGAAATCAGCCTAGGTCTCCAACAGCTGCGTCTGCGTCCTCCTTGCTGGCTCTGAAGAGCTTTTCCATGTCCCTGCAGCAGGGCGGGGCTGTTTCTGCAGGAGAAGAATGGCCTCCTGGAAGTCTGCTTCTGCAGCATCTTCCACCCGCCTCTGCAGGTCAGCTGGGGCCCCAGTGCTTGGCTCTACTGCAAGGTATGCCAAGGTGTGAGCCGCAGGGAGTTCTCTGTCCCAAGCTCCCTTCCTGGTCAGCACAGAGCCATGGCTGCGCTGCTCCCCCAGGCTGCCAGGGCTGCCCTTGAGACCCTGTTCCCTTGCAGACCCTGTCTGCGATGGACAGCGTGTTGCAGGTGCTGGTGGGCAGCGCTGCGGGGGATATGGAACAATGCGGGAACGACCAATGTGATCAAACGCTGAACAATTTATTGTGCACAAACTTCCCCTTTATAGAAAAGTTTCAGAACACTAGAACATTCGATAATATGTGATTGGTTAACTCCTCTTAGCCGAGTGCTAGCAACAGCTCAGTAATTGGTTGCAGTTTATGAAATGTCCATAAATGTCCACAGCGACAAGCTAATGGAGTCCTTCCTGTTTTGCAACTTGCGGTTTGCTCTCTGGCAAGCAGCTCTTGCTGATCCTGCTTTGTGACATCCTGTTCAAGGTCTTCTGTAAGCCAGCTTCCTCTTCTTGTCAGCACACACTGTCCTCAGTTTACCCTCTTATTGGCCTGCAAAGCCCTACCAGGCCTTTTGCTCACTACTTGAGTGAGGCTAAGTCAAAGGCTGGATTACTTACATGTCTGTTAACTGAAAGGAATGCTTCCACAATACCCTCTTCTTGGTTTTGAGCAATCCTGATTTGACTTAGCATTCAGTTCACAAATGTCTTCAATATGGTAAATACAACACTACATGCAAGCAAAATCAGCAGTACAATGCCTAAAACCTTCAAAGCAATAATTACCCAATTTTGAATCCGAGCCCCTAATCCCGATCCTGAAAAAATGTTGCGGAGCCAGTCATCTAATGGATTTATATCTTGCTGAATTTTTTGAGAGTGTTCCTTTAGATAGGTCAGTTGTTTGTGAATACTCTCACTGTGATCAGACAGGTTCATACAACACATACCCTCAAAGTCCTCACAACCATGACCCTGTACCAACAGCAAAAAGTCGATGGCTGCGCGGTTCTGCAGGAGGGAGTGTTGTAAGCTATTTTGATCCATTAACAATTCTTCGAGAACTGCAGTAGTTGCATTAGCCTGCTTTTCGGCTCAACAGGCTACTTGGGCTACTGTTCTTAGGGCATTTCCTGTGGCCGCTCCAGGGACTAATAATGACAGGGCGACTCGAGCAGCTGTGCTCAATAACTGAACATTGTCATTACAATCAGGGGTGAGTCCTATTGATCGCTTAGACCTAGGGTGGAGAATATGGCTAAGATTGCGCAATTCTGTAAACTTTGGTGCAAAAATAGTCAGTGAGCCCAAATAGCACGGTCCTCCAACAATGTCTTTTGGCATTCCTTGCCATGCCCTATCCCCACAGATTAAAAAGACTTCTGGTGGTAGGGCCTTGGCGGTTCTGTTATTCCAAAGCAGGGGTACTGACCCAGGCTTGTGAGTAACTCCGTATGTCTTAAAGGCTGTTATATTTTTACCTGTATCGTTCATCCCACAATATTCACCAGCGTACCGATAGGCATTATTTTTGGGTGAAACATCTGGTGAGTTTATCGAATATGGCAAGCCTGCATATTTAGATCCAAACATTATGCAGGTCTATGTCCAATTCTGTGAGCTATTCCCAACTGCTTGTGATGCCATTAGATGTAATTCCTGTGGGTCCCAGAGGAGTGTCCTATTCAACCCAGATATCAATTTTGCTGAGCAGTCCGAAACATTTGTTGACTTACTGCAGTTGTTGGTTGAAAATGCCTTAAAGCTGTTCTCATTATACCCAGGTATTCCTATTAAACATGTTTGAAATGGATCAGTAGCCGATGCCATAGCAAGACAAAATTCTGACACCTCACTCTTCTTGGCCCATGTCACCCACAAATTTTTTCTAGGATTAATTTTGTGTAACAGAGATACAGAACTATATACAAACAGCAAAATTAACAGCTTAACTGACATCTTCCGGTGTAGCTGAGATATTTTCTGCTGAGTCTCGCCAGGTCCGTATCCAATGAGCTGGTATCCACCGAATGCCTTGATCTGTAAGTAAACACATATAACCTCTTCCTGTTAGGTTAACTCCTGCGGGTCCTTTCTATAGACCCGTAATCAAGTCTTCATATTGTACCAAAATTTTTTGGGTAGGTTTTTCTGATAATCCTGATTGCATTGCCAAGCTATGAATGACCATAGGTGGGTCAGCCCTGTCTCCTGTTAATTGTAAATAATTAGCCACATATATTGCCTTTGCCAGTCGTTCTGCAGGAGGGAGTGCTTCTCCCTGCTTTTGTTTTAAGAGGAGGCTTTTTAAGATTTGGTGAGCATGTTCAAGGATAGCTTGGCTGGTTAGGGAATGAGCAATACCTGTAATATGTTTGATTCCCCAAACACCATAAAAGTGAGTCATAGATCGGGAGATATAAGCAGGACCATTATCAGTTTTGATAGATTTTGGAACTCCCAGAACAGCAAAGCACATGTACAGATGACGATAAACATGCTTTGCTGTTTCCCCTGTTTGAGCAGTTGCCCGTAACGCCATGGAAAAGGTGTCAATACAGACATGAATAAGTTTTTGCCGACCAAATTCAGAAATATGTGTAACATCCATTTGCCATAGTTGAAGTGGTTGTAAGCCCCTAGGATTAACGCCTAGTCTGAGGCCAAAACCAATTTTTTGACAGGAGGGACAGGATTTTACTATTCCTTGAGCATCCACAACAGGAATAGCAAATTTTCGGGCAAGCATTTTTGCTGACTGGCGGAGAAATGAGTGGGATTCTCGGGCTTGGGCGAAACTATTAACCGGTGGCCCAGACCAGGCAGGAGAAACTAAGAAGTCTGCTTGGTTGTTTCCAATCGAGAGACCATGCTTGAATTGATGACTATGAATATGTGTGATAAAGTAGGGATAAATACGGATTTGCAAAAGTCATAGTAATTTTAATAGAAGACTATATAACCAGTTATTCTTAATTTCCTTTAAGATAGAACCTTTGATTCTATGAATAATACCTACCACATACAAGGAATCAGCGACAACATTGAGAGGTGAATTATCCCAGTTTTTGAAGGCCCAAATAACAGCTTGGAGTTCTAAAGTCTGTAAGGAATCCATTGGAGTTCCAGGAATTAAATGTTTTTGCCATTGTTGCTCATGATGTCAGACACAGGCTGCTAAGCGCGATCGCTTTCCTGCATCTATAAAAACTGTAATGCCTGTAACCGGTGTTTCAGATTGTTGTGGGAATGTTTCAAAATGCTGATTGCGCAACAAGGGTAGTAGTCTATAAAGAGGTAGATGTTACTAATTTCACCATTATACTGGGTCAATGCGCTTTGAAATGGAAGAGAAACCCGCATTAACCATTCTAAATATTCCTGAACCAACGGTAGAATGATTCTGTAAGGTTCTCTGCCGGTAATGTCAATGATTCTGTTTCTGCCTTTTATTATTAGCTGTGATAAGATCTTGGGTTTCGTGACAATCGTGTTTCATGGTGTTATCGGAGTAAATCCACTCCAATATTCTGAGATTGGCAGATACAGTATTGTCCCACTGCGTAATTATGGCAAAGGGATACAAACACTGATTGTCAGAATTTATGATCATTAATGTGACTGGAAGCGTTAATACAATTCGCTGAGCATGGTTGTTATAAATTTTTTCCATAATAATACCCAGCGCCTTCTCCTGCACAGGACCCAGTGTGCAAGCCTCATTAGCTTCAGTAGAAGTACCCAGTAACTAGACTAATGGCTTCAGATCATCATTAGTAATGCCGGAGATATTTCTAACCCATTGAATGTCTCTGACCAATTTTTGAACATCATTTAATGTTTTTATCTCAGTGTCGATTTTCAGTTTTTGGGGTCAAATGGCACTGTTAGAAATAACCCACCCCAAGTGTTTCCATGGTGAAGATTTTTGTACCTTTTCTGGAGCAATTTGTAAACCCTGGGATTCCAAATCCTGCTTCAAATACGTTAAAATTTCGTCTTTGTCCAGCTGCTCACCACAAATTAATATGTCATCCATATAATGGTAAACAATAAATTGGGGAAACCTCTGTCTAAAGGGAATTAATGCCCAAGCCACAAAGTGTTGACAGATAGTAGGAGAATTTTTCATACCCTGTGGCAATACTGTCCAGTGATATCTTTTAGCTGTCTCTGCCTTATTTACAGATGGCACAGAAAAAGCAAATTTTTCTGCGTCCCGTGGGTGCAATGGAATAGGAAAGAAACAATCCTTTAAGTCAATAATCAAAATTTCCCAACTTTTTGGTAACATTGTGGGTAATGGTAGTCCAGGCTGTAAGGACCCCATGTCTTCCATGACATTATTGATTGCTTGCAAATCGTGTAATAGCTTTCATTTCCCTCTCCTCTTTGGGACAGTGAAAATTGGAGTATTCCATGGACTAGTAGATGGAACAAGGTGATTAGTGTCTAATTGCTTTTGTACCAATTCCCATCTTTTTGCAGCCAATCTTCCTTGAGCGGCAATTGATCCACCCAAACAGGATCTGAAGTTTTCCAAGTTAGTTTGAGTATTGGCTGCTCTGCAATGGCCGCCGCGGAAAAGGCTGTGTTACCAATTTAGTGTGCAATTGGCTAAGAATAGCTCATCCTACTAATGTAACAGGAACATTCATTATATACGGTTTTTGTAGTTACACTGGCAACATCCGGAAAGAGGAAACTTACCGGGTCGCGGCTGATTAAGGTAGACTGGGTTCCCCCAATTCCAGAAATTCCTGTTAAAGAAGGTATGACAGGGCATTGTGAAGGCCAGTGCTCTTTAGAAATAATTGTGACTTCAGCGCCAGTATCAATCAACATTTTTATAGACCTCTGCTCTCCAAATTTAGTTTTTATGGTAACAATGCATTCAGGTTTAGCTTTGGCGATATTGAGTGAAAGGAATACTTACAGTACTCCTGTGGAACTGAATCCACCTTCACCGCTATCCGAGTCTCCCCTTTGTGGAACACAGGACTGAAACAGAATAAGTTGAGCAATTCGACTACCTTGAGGAATAAGAACAGGCGGAGTTATTGTATAAACCATGATTTTAATTATCCCACAATAATCTGCGTCTATAACCCCTGGTAAAACAAAAATTCCTTGTCAGGATGTTGAAGATCTCCTGATAACAAGGCACTAAGCCCGTATCCCAAAGGGCCTTTCATATTACTGTCTATAATATAGACAGAACAGTCTTGTAAAGGGGTTTCTATTGCTGTTTCCAAGTCCACTCTGGCACTTCCTGCAGTGGAGGAGAGGACGGTATTGAGGCATCCTCCCTATTTTGATTCACCCTTGCCCCCTTTATTTCTGTCATAGTGCATGGGGCAGTCGCACTCGGTTTTTGGTTTCCTGCCTGACTACATTCCTGGGTGTAGTGGGAACTTTCTCCTAGGAAGGCGACATTGAGTTTGAATATGCCCTTCCTTTCCACAATTACAACATTTCTTTTTGGATTTCACAAGGAAAGGAGAAACTGCCTCCTTTACAGCTGCTGCTACAAAGGTGGCGCCTGCCTTCTGAGTTTCCCTTTGTGCCACACGATTAAGCCAGCTCAATCATATCAGCTACTTCCGATCCGTAGGGTAGAGTAGCTAAACTCTGTTTTGTTTTACTACTGGCATTTTCAAAAGCAAGCATTTTGAACAGTCTCTCTTTCATAGGAATGTCTAGATCAGGATGTTTATCGATGGCAGAATACAGTCTGTCTATGAACTGCGAGAATGTTTCCGTGGGACCCTGCTTAATGCTAGTGAAGCCAAAGTGAGTGGAGGCATCCGGAACAGAAAACAAAGCGTGTAACGCTAAATCACGAGACAATTGCAAAACTTCATTTGTGAAATTCACTTGGCGATCAACATGAACCCATGGCCCTGATCCCCTTAACATATGCGATTGGACTCCAAAGAGGGGGTCCCCTTGTTGTCTAGGCTTTGCTTGTTCAATATCACATAGTCTCTACCAATTGCATTCAAAGATTAATTTTTGTGATGGTGTTAGCAAAATACTAGCTACCTGGTTAGTATCATGGGGGATTGGGAGATCCGATTGTAAGATGTATGTTATAATTTGTCGAGACAACTGAGAGTGTGGCCCATATTGGGTTAAGGCTGCTTGGGCCTTTTCCAATAGTTTCCAGTCGACCAGTTCCCACTGGTTGGTGCCCTGTGGTGTGACCAAAACTGGAAAGGCCTGTGGAACAAAACTCTCTTCTAGAATAGCATCTCTAATAACCCCTTTCCACCTTCTCGACACATCACTAGAATCCTGAATAGAGGAATTAAACAAGTTTGAAGGGGGAGCCAGCGCTGAAGCCGCAAGGGCAGGAAAGGCACTAGCTCCCTTGGGCATGAACGATCCCATTTCTTCCTTTTGAGTCACCGCCGTGAGTTTCTCTATAACCTCCCACAACAATCCTTCTATGGATTCATTTTGTTCTTTTGGTTGCTCTGCTTCTTCCGGGGTAGAAACATTTGAGTCAATGGGGAACAGTTTGGGGTGGAGATAAGAGAATATTCTGGTTCTCCAGACCTATAATCTGTGGATGCCTTCACGTCGCAGTGAGGTTCAATATCTTCAGGAACAGTAACAATATTAGGTTCTGATCTCTCCTTACTGGGCATAGATTGAAAACCCATCTTTACTGTTTTTGCAATTTTCGGGTGAGTTCTCCCCCGGTATAATGATCGAAGGGATTCTGATCGGGGTTCTTAGAACCCTTCGTCGGAGGCTTTGCGGGTAATTGGGAGGCAGGTAGGGCTGGTGGGTCAGGCAAAGGCACGGAGGGCATTGGCAGGGGACAAAACTTTAGCCACCGAAGCAACTGCAGCTTTTTCTGATTTCATATCTCACAAAGTCTCTCTGATAAGCTGGCGGGGGATATGGAACAACGCAACACTGATCAATGTGATCAACCTCTGAACAGTTTATTGTGCGCAGGCATCCCTTTTATAGCGAAGTTACAGAACACTAGAACATTCGATGACGTGATTGGTTAACTCCCTTAGCCGAGTGCCAGCAACAGCACAGTGATCGGCTGCAGTTCATGAAGTTTCCATAAAAGTCCCAAGCAGCGAGCGAATGGAGTCTCTCCTGTTTTTTGCAACTTGTGGTTTGCTCTCTGGCAAGCAGCTCCTGCTGAACCAGCTGCATGGCATCCTGGTCAAGGTCTCTTACAAGCAGGCTTCCTGTTCTTGGCAGCACACTGTCTTCAGTTAACCCTCTTATCAAACTGCAAAACCCTAACAAGCCTTTTGCTCACATCTAGAGTGAGGCTAAGTCAAAGGCTGGATTGGTCACGTGTCCCTTAACTGAAAGGAATGCTTCCACAATAAGCATCCATAGGGTGGAATATTTTTGGGCCTCACGCGCTGCCTTCCCCCCATCAGTTATAGTGTCCTAGAGCTGGACGCCTATCGCCTCCCACGTGGATATTTCAAATGCCATTCCAACCCCGCTAAATATCCCCTTCTCTTTACTCCACTGGAGTAGCCCTTTAAGTGCATCTTCTTCATATTTAATCCCTCTCTTTGAGAGGATGTGCTGGAGGAGATTAAGGACAGCTGCTTCTTCTTCTGTTGGAGCTGCCCCCATTCCTCCCCAACTGCCACTTGCCTTTTTTGGAGTGGATCCTTTTTCGCAGAGACACCTTTCTTCTGCGGGACGTGCGTCCTTCTTCTACATCGGCAGGGGTACTGCCGGCTGCTTTTTGGTCAGCTTCCCACCCGTCAGTTCTGTGCTGATCTTTACCACCAAAGCAGCTCTGGGGAAGCAGATCTGAGGGTCCCTGTTCGGGCGCCACTTGCGGGGGATATGGAACAATGCGGGAACGACCAATGTGATCAAATGCTGAACAATTTATTGTGCACAAACTTCCCCTTTATAGAAAAGTTTCAGAACACTAGAACATTCGATAATATGTGAT
>JAOEHY010043520.1:0-20359 GCA_025447955.1 Psilopsiagon aurifrons | reverse complement strand
TCTCAGGCCCCAAGTCAAAAACACAGTGCTGCACCAACTACTAAGAAGGAGAAAAATGACTGCTACTGCTGAACCCACGGCATCAGATAATTATTAAGTCATTTTTTTTATTCTTGCTCATATCTCCTTTCCTTTTAGAAAGCAGTGGTAGCAATTAGAATAAAACTATTAAAAAATAAATAAAGTTTTGTGTCTTTCCCAGACTTGACGTCTTCCAAATGTTTTTCAGTTTATGCAATCTTACTGACTTCAAGTTATTTCACTTACTTCAGGCACCATATCTGAATAAATTCTGATCACTGTGGGATCTTTCCCTTTACATGACTAACATTACCTGAGACTCCTTTCTTGTTTCATGACTTTATGTCTCAACAAAGGTTGGGTGGCATTGTGACTTTGACGCATATTTGGGAGAAGTCCATTGTTAGGAATCCACAGCTGAGGGATATATCTTTCTTCTCCTGGCTTTCATGCCTCACTTGTGTGGATTGCCTCCTTTGTTTCTGAATGGCTATGCAAGGCAAAGAATCAGAGTTCTTCATTTTCCATGTCCCTCAGCCCTAGATGTGACCCAAATTCACTACTTCTTCATAAACAGCATAAAGCAAGGCAGAAAAATGAAGTTATAAACACTTAACTTATAACCAGCAGAATATCTTCATGTTCTCCATAGATTTATGTCTGGCTGTATCACAGAGCTGACTCATTTCTCTTTTGTCATCTAGTGCCTGTGGGTCCCTTTCAGCATTACTGCTGCCTCAGTCCTAATGTTTGTAACTAAGGATATGCATTTCAAATTTTCACAGCTATCAGTTTCTAATAAATCCAAGCTCTTTAGCTCTTCTCTGCCTAGATATATTGCTCTAAGCTAACATTTTGTGAACTGTTGGAATCCACTTGGAACTAGTCTTACTAAAGCTCATTTTAATTCATTTCAGATTTAAGACTTCACAGGTTTCTAATGCTTCATAGCTCACTACAACACAGTTCATCCTGCTCTTTGTTGTCTTTCTACAGCTTTGCTCAAGCTTTAGTTTCTGTGCCTTTGTTTTCTTTCCTTATGATGGGTTTTCCCTGATGCTTTTTTTCTTCCGCAGGCTTTGCCCTTGATTTGTATTTAATGTAATACAATGTAAGCTGAAATAAAGCTGAATATTCTAATATCTGCATGATAATTTTTTTTTAAAAATTGTGGTATCTGCATGCCTTTCAGAGAGTGCTGCGAGTACATGGTGTTCTGCCATATGGGTCTCACCTTCCTGTAGAGGCTGGAGGCTCTTTGGTGCAACAGTTGTGTCTCTTGGGCAGTGAATAGCACAAAGGGTATGGCATTTCTGAGAACTGAAAGTTGAATTGCTAATACTATTACTAACAAAGGACAAAGTTGTGACTTGGATAGTCTTTTTCTTGTGGAAAAATAATGGATGCATTTCTGTAAGAATCCTGGGCAATGCTGTCTTCTTAAAATACTGCTTACGAGAAGCTGGAAACCTGTACCGTGGTGATAATGATATATTGCTTTATCATATGCATATCCCTGTCTGGTTCATGACACTGTAGACAGACCTTGGATCTGACATGGTATATTGGCTCTTTAAGTCATTGAGCTTGAAGCACTGGCAACTTTTAAATGCTTTTCTCATCTCTTTCCTGAAAATGGGTGCTGCAAACTGCAGTCTCCAGAAGAGCTCATATAGAGACCCCAGCTAATCCTTGCACCTGGGTGATAATGTCATTCTAACCTTGCCCTTGTCTGAGAAAGCAGATTAGCTCAAATTCAAAAAATAATATTTTACTTTGTTCCCCTGTAGTAGCTAATTTTGTAATTCTATGCAAATGACAAATTTTTTGAGCAGTGCCACCAAAAGCTGACATTTGTAGCACACAATATATTTGCTGTCTTTTTTTTCCTTTTCTCAGTATTCATTCTTTTGCTGGATTCCTGAATGCCTCAGTAAGTTATTTTAAATACAGCTTTTTAAAATTCTTATCTAATACTTCTGGATAGCATTCAGCATTTTTATGGAAAATGTGAATTACACACTATGTGAGCCAATAAAGATTTCATTCAAAATCTTAAGAAGAGCAATTTTAGAAGCACTGGAAAATAAGACAATAAAATCAAGAATAAAAACAAAATAGAGTTCTGGTGAATGTTGCTTATCACTAACCAGAAGATTTCGCTGACTAACCCATGTGGGTAATGGATGACAAACTTTTCCTGAAATCTGTCAGCCTTGCCATTTTCTGCATGACTGCAGAGTAAATCATAGACAATAAGCAGAGCATCTTGTTCAGTAAATCACTGCAGCACTTCCCAAGTACTGCAGTAAATGGACAAGAGACAAGTCTGTAACATGTCACTTTACATCCAGTGTTTGGACAACAGTCAATTAGATTTTACAGCGTGCAGTTACACTGAAGCTTTACTGCTCTGTTGGCAATGGGGTACCAGACAAGGTGGTTATTTTAACCACTAGGCTATTGTCCTGGGTTCGGCAAAAAAAGGATAATACTATTATTACAGATTTTTCCCCCTGTTTCTTTTAGAGCTCAGCTGCATTATGATTTCAAGTCAGCTTTGAGATGATGTGTGTCAACACTGTCAGAAAAGGTACACAGCACCAGCAAGGCAGACCTGTTTGTTGGGTGGGTGTGTTCATTATCAGTGCCATGATGGTCTGCATCTGGACTTGGCTGCTTCTGAATTTGCCATGTTGTTTGACATTTTATTAATTTTATTATTTTAATGTTTATTTATTTCCAGAAATAGCTTAAAAAGTATAATCCTTATGTGGTCTGTGCAAACTGGAAAGTCATTTTAGCTCATAGAGTATAATTTGGCTTTTTGGTAATGAAATATGATGGCATAGTTCAGGAGTTTAAGTTTGTGAGGGAGATGCAAAATGGTCAAGGTGTTTCTTAAAAGGCTAGATCTCAGGTTTCCTGAGTTGGGCATGGCCTCATCCTGGCAGGTTTGTCACCGTGAAAGTGGCAACACTTTTGAAACGGAAGTAGGGAAAATAATGATTCATGTTTGGAGCAGGAGTGTGAGCTTCTTCCCTAGCAATAAGGTGAAAGACATGATCACTGATTCAGCAGAAAGGTAGAAAGAGAGCAGGAGAGCAGAGATGAGATTCCATCAGAGAAGCTCATGTAGGGAAAGTGGGATGTCCTGGAGCTGTGCTGTAACAAGCCAGTAAATGCTCTGGAGGGTAACACGCATGACTGGGGAAACTCAGCAGTCTATCCAGGATTCTGGCAGAACATGTCCTTCTCTCTTTAAGCTTTGTACTTTCGCTGATCATTCAGCAAGCTTTTCACATGTGAATATAATTATTATGCCATTCCTTATCTCTGTATGGGCCCTTGTAGGCTTCTGGGTAGCAAGGAGACCATTATTCTAAGTAAGCTTTAAAAAACTAGGATAATCTTACCTATACTTTTCTAGGGAAGGCACATTAAAGAGATCTTAAGCCATAATATATTTATCATTTTTATGGCTTTTTCAAGAATGGGGGAGTCCAGAAAGTATTGAACTGCCTTTGTGGGCCATGATTGAAGGCAACCCTAACTGCAGTATCTCTGCTTTCTTCAGATTGTGAGCTTGTCCCTGCTATTCAAGGTAAATGTCTTTGCATGTGCTGCAAAGAAGGCAACATGGCCATGTTGCCTTCACTGTGGTTGCCTGATTATGGAGTGAATTATGTACTGGACTGTCTAAACTGTGAGACCCATTCCATCTGGGTTCTTACCCTCTCCTGCCAAGCTCCCTGTGCCAGGTCTGCCTGCAGGAGAAAGCCCAGACTTACCAGCACAAAGTACACCCTGGTGGGCTCCACCAGATTCCCTCATCTAGAAGCTTAGGGGGTCAGGACTGACCTTACTTTGTTTTAATTTGGCTGCTAATGAACTGGAAGTCTCAAGAGCTGCGATTTTTCTTCCCTGACTGGAAAGAGCTTGCAGAATTTAATAGCAGCTAAATTGCAGGGTTCTATTAAAACGAAACATGATCCGGTACACATTATCCTGTGAAGGTACACATAAAAAGCTACTCGAAAGCTGAAGTATTTATATGAAAGAAGTCTTACACACAGAAGTATTTAATTTCTCTCCTTGAAATGACAGAAGCTTGATGGTGGTGTAGTATTTCTTGGTTAGAACAAAATTATTGAAAAAATTACTGAAAAGCTTTTCATTTTCATGAATGTATTCACACTTTGTTGTAAAGGATTTTTAAATGTAATGGGTTGCTTTGAAAAGACACCTATAAAAAAATAACAAGAAAAATCTGTTATCAGAGATATTGCAACTGTATTATTATTATTTCTCTTTTTTAAAGCTAGCTGGTTTAATTACTTGATTTGGTATCTCTGTAGGACACTGGAGTCACCTGATTATGACAGAAGCCAATGGCACATTCATATGGTTTGAAATCAGGACTATGTATTGTGCCAGTAAAAGAAAGAAAGAAGGTATCACTAAACTGGCTATAAAAGAATACTAATTTGAACTTGTTAAGAAATGTCTGTAGTACTGTTTATAAACAATGCATTTTTAAATTTATTTTTTTCTGTCATAACTTCTATATGCAGCAAGCTGCCAGCAAGCTTTTTGTTTAGAGGAAACAGTTCAGGTGTTGCCCAGTTTACAGGGTGCTGAAAGCCATTCAGCTGCTTACTCTGATTTGGAGGGAAAAGCTTTTTACCAGTGAACAGTGTGAGGCTTGCTAAGCTGATCAGCACCCATAGTCCTTGGTCAAAATCAGTGAGGCACAACACTTCCAAATAGGACCCTTGCCACACTGAGTGCTCTGCCTTTCACTGCTCCCCTCTGAC
The DNA here is from genome assembly GCA_025447955.1 of Psilopsiagon aurifrons. Classification (NCBI taxonomy): domain Eukaryota; kingdom Metazoa; phylum Chordata; class Aves; order Psittaciformes; family Psittacidae; genus Psilopsiagon; species Psilopsiagon aurifrons. The sequence continues at coordinate 15,521 of JAOEHY010043520.1, read as the reverse complement.
TGGCATAAACTAAGGTGTTTTTCTCCTTTTCTCCCATGGATACGCTAACTTCTGTTCTAACCTGAAGAATAAAAACTCACTTCTGTGGTTTGTGGAGTCCTTTTTCTTCTTTACAGAGGTACTTATCTGTCTTTGGTTCAGATATTTTCCTTACTAAGAAGTCAACATCAGCTTTTTACCCTCCTTGATGCACAGTGGATTTTTATTCCTAGAATTTTAAAAGCAGATTAAAAGGTCAAATGCATGGATGCAACTGCTTGTGTAAATGCATGCTTGCCTGCAGAAACAGAGTGCTGCACTCTGTTTTTTATACCAGTTCCTAATTTTTCTGATTTCATTAACAGCCAAGGAGAGAGTCTTCATTATAATAGTGTCAAAGCAGAATTACTCTAAGGGAGCTCCTTTAACAGAATTACTCTGGACTTACACCATGTAATAAAGTTCAGGATTTCTATTCCATGTCTTCACAGATGAAAAGAGTAAGAAATCAATATTCATTTCTTAAGGCACTCTTAAAAAGACATTCTGACTTGCTATTTATAGTTCTGCTTTTAGATATCAAACTGTGACAGAAATAATGAAAAGAAAGAGGAATATTTATGTTTGGCTGAAACTTTTAGCTAAAGTAATAGTTACCAGAAATCAGTATGTTTTTCAGTTTGAACTGTCAGCTTTTGTTATATCTATAGAGCGATGGGATCAAACAGTTTCTGTAATTACACTTCATAATTCTGGTATAACAGTAGCTAAATCTCATAACAGTTTGTAACACTACAGAAAAATAATAGAAAACCTACTTTAAAAAATACCATCCTCATCTTGCTCAAAACAGCGTAAGTTATCTGAAAGCAAGGGACCTAGTTACATTAACTTAAGGTTTATTGTAATTAAGAACTTTACACAAAGGTGTTTGCCAAGGCACCACCAAAAAGAGACAGAAATAGAAACAGAGCTCTGTAGTACCTTTTTATATTCAAAAAAACTGAGGACATGCTGTATCAGTCCTTTGAATGAAGAGTGCTGCCTGACAGGCTGCAGCTACTCTGGCATTCGGATTTGGGCCAAACATGAACTGCTGAAGTGGATCCCCAGATGTCTCATTTTAACATGCCTTGGTTCGGTTTTCGGGAAGGTTTGAGTTAGCAACATTCTTTCTGGAGAGGCTACATTGGAAGTTGCACCCCATTGTGTACTAGGTACCTCCAAACCTCAAGGAGGACCCAACATCCAACCTGATGACTGTTTGGGTAGACAGTATCATGCTTTGTGTGCACTAGCCTTCTCAGCCTGAGCAACTGGGTTATACCTGTTGTATAGTAACACTCCTGAGCTGTTACCCAGAGAAGATGTAGGGTCCTCTTATACTACTTCTCCTGCATTGTTCTGTATTACTTCCTATTATGGACATAGCTTCAAATTTGCACTAATAGGTTCCTAATACGTTTTGAAAGCATCAAAATGAAGCCCAGGTTGGAAACTTCAGCCTTGTTGACTTTCAGTGGGATCCAAATGCTCTTCATGTGTTTCTTTAACTTCTTTCCCAAACAGTTAAAAAATCTACATACCTTTATTAAGCCTCTGAATAGGGAAACTGTGGCAGAGATTAGGAATATGTAATGAAACTTCTATTGACATTAACATGCAGCCACCATAGGATGAATCTCAGTAGCTGCTTAGTGGTGCAAAGCAACTTGCTCTGCAATTTGCACCATGAAGTGGAAAAAGAATCTAAAAAGCCATCTCACCTTAATGGGAATTTAGCCAGGACATAAGAATTAATGCTGAAGTTAACAATCCTAATCTAAGGAGACCTGCTACAGAAAGTTTTATAAGCACCAGGAGCATTCTGGGTTCCTATTTCATCTGGAAGGGATACCAGTACTGCAAAAATAACCCATGGATCTTGAGATGATACAACTGAGGAAGCCTGTTGACCTTGCCTAAATCTAGCTCAGTTCGCAAAATCTCAGAGAGCACCAGGCCAGGTGGCCCAGGGAAGCACATGAGTGTATTTACATGTACACTGTGTGTATTCTTCCAGAAAAGATGTAAAGTTACAGAATGTGTTACGCATTTTAGATATATTCAGGGAAAAACAAAATCCAGATGTGTAGCAACCTGGACTTCCTGTGGTGAAAAGACAAAAAATCCTTTTGACTTAAACAAGACCAAGGTTTAAATAAGCTTCTTAGTGATTTCCACTTTTATTTAGGAAACATTCATTTGCTCAATCTTAAACACACTGGCTTATTAAACAAAGCTCCATTTGACATATTTGGCATCATGATCTGGCCCCAGTTTTGCTAATTTGGGTGATTCTTATTTTAACTCTATGAGTTATTCATTTGAACCTCGCTTGTCTCTACTAGGCATAATTGGCAAGTGTACAATAAACAGGATGCATAAAAGCCGATACTTTAATGCAGTGACCGTAATTTGATTAAGCTACATCCTACTCTGAAAAAAACCCTTATTATGTAGCAGTAAAAACAAATTTCTGTATGGGCTGTACTACTTACCCTCAGTAAATAAAATGCAGTAACATCTGAGCATATGAAGCCTGCCACATGTAGCTGAATGGGAAGTGCTTTCCTTGTTCTTTTCCTGCTTCTTTTCCCTCTTCACCTTCTCCTTCTGATTTTCTTCTTTTATTTCCTTTTTTAAAAATTATTTTTCTTTTATTTTCTCTTTTTCTCTTTCATTTTAAAACCGCATTATGATAATGGTGGATTGACAAGAAGCATACATGATTTCATACTATAGTTATCATCAAAAATAAAATATTTTGACTGTACGTTGTCATGCTATTCTAATGTGTTAAAGTATACTTCTTACATAAGCAAAATTGTAAAAAAGATAGGATGTGTATGTACATTTTTTGATCTAACATTTGTTATTGAAACTCTAAAGAAGGACTGCTGAATCCACAGTGTTTGGTGGATTTTTATGCCTAGAATAAAGAATAAGTCTATTTCTTATTTTGATCTTACTGCTTGACTATATACTGTAGAACTTAGAAGCAGAAACTAAAATGAAGAGAGGGTGTTAAACAGGTGGATAAAAAGGGGAGGAGAAAGAGATTGAGACTTTATGCTCATAACACCATCAGTCTGTGGATATGCAGTATTATTATTATTTCTGCTAAATTTTTAGTTATATTTGGCAAATGCATATTAATCCCCTATTTTTGGTCCTTACACTAACATGCTCTTTAAATTTTGCTAAATCTTACTAAATAATATTTCTCAGCTTTGGGTTTTCTTATTCATTCCAGAGCTAAACCACATCACAGGGCCTTGATTAACTCCCCTTTCAATTGCTGCAGCCTCCTTTTCCCTTGACAAAAGCAGTCTTGCCCCAGCACTACAGCAAAGATTTTTCTCTGTGTCTCTTGCACTGACCATGCAGCCTCTCTTTTTGATTCCCTCCACATGCTTTCACTTCTGTATATCAAATGTAAGCTGCTTGTCTTCACTTCCAAGGATTTTTATGGTCTATTCCGACTGTCATCATGACAGACTGAACTACTACATAGGTGGAAAAAACACCAAGCAGCTGGTTGCAATTAACCACCTATCTTTTTAAGAGCTGGTGGGAGCAAGGGGAGATCTGAGTGACATATAATCAGGCCCAGCTCATTCTGAGAACACCTCCTGTGGTGAAGAAGGGTAGATGTTGAAGGCATATCAAACGGAAAACAGCTCAGGAAAAGGAGGAAGGATGAAAGGCAAGAGCTCAGTGAATTAAAATAAAAGGACTGGAACTGAAAGTAAGTGGAGACCCAGCAATCCCACAGCTGAGTGCAATGCAATGCAGTGATGAGACACAGATGAAAGTGCTCAAGAACTGTTTGCCACAGCTCTCTTCCCATTGTTGAGCTGGTGTTTTATTGGACTTAATCTACCATAAACACTGGGTGTGACCCTTCTGGGGAGAGCACTTCAAGGGCCTGATACGGGGTCTGCCTGAAACCTACTGCATGTGTGAGGGTCAATTATAATTACATGCTTTATGCAGTGAATTCTTACCTCTATGGGACCCAAAGTACGAAGAAATCCTTGTCCAGGAGTCACAAAGTCTGAATTCACACTGTTATCTTCCAGAGCAGCTTGGCCAGCATGAAGAGGGCTCCTGCTTCACTGTGCTCTCCTTCTTTTAAATATCTGCAAACTTCCTTTTCTCTCAATGTCACCATCTCCATGAAGAAATTGCAAGTGTGCTTACAGACAATCCTTGATTGGGCTGCTTGTCTTTGTGAAGGCCACCAAAAGCTTAGTTTAGTCAAACTATGTTAGTAAGTGTTCCTTTTATAGAATATAATAGTCATTTGGGATTTATGGCTTAGCATCTTGCCCTTTTGCCCTTTTGAAGGATTCTCAAGGATGACTGTAATCAAAGATCTTTCTCTGCAAGTCATTGTAATAAATCTTTTATCCCAGTTGGTAGATGTTTCACTCTCTTGCACCTTGTGTGCAGTATTTAATGATCTTTTGTTGTTTAAGGGCATGAATAAAGACCAAAGCAGAAAGCAGGATTCACAGCATCCTTCCATTGTGAAAGTCTTCTCGTACTAGGTTGGCTAAAGTAATTCAATGTTTTTTTACCATTCCTTGTATATTTTTGGCACAGGCTGACATTAGCTATTTTGCATTTGGAAAAGAAGAAAGAAGAGTGTTTGCACAAAGGCTTTTTTTCTAGGCTGGACTCAAAATTTTAGCAAGTGCATCTGCATTGCTACAAGGGTGAATTTTTCCATTGAACTTGGCACTTGCACATTCTGTAGCTAGCCACTTTGAAGCCTTCGGCACTGCAAGCCTGCTGGGTCCCTCAGCCTCTCTTCTGTATTTCCAAACATGAAATAAAATTTTACAATATTCATTTTAGCAGTTGAAGGGACATTGTTTACCTTACAAAGAAGATGAAGACTCCCTTTCTACAAGAAGTGGCATGGAAAAGATGAGGGTTAATGGGTACAAGTTACTCACAAGGAGATTCCAGTTGGACACTAAGGGAAAATTTCTCTCAATGAGAACTGTAGAGCACATAGGCTTTTATATGAAGTCCTAACTGCCCAGGCTTTATCAGTTAACCTTCCTAAAAACAGTTTCTTAAGTCCCTGTCCACTGTTACACAAACATGCTGCATTAAACCAATTTTGATATATATGGTTTTTCAGGACTGATTCAAGTAAGGAAGTTCAGATAAATAAAAGTTTTCCAAAACAATTTAGCTCAGATAGCATTTAAAATATTCTTAGAAATACCCTTTTTTTTCTTATTGAAAGACTTTAACCTTCAGCCTCATTTTTAAAATGTCATGTATATTTCATGTATAAAAGTAACACTAACCAGTACAATAAAAGTCAAGTGGCTTAATTTTAAAACATTGCTTTAATTTCTATAACTCTCTTACTATGAAAAGAAATGTCATGTAAAAAATATAAGACTGTTCATCTATCACTACCCCTAACATGCTATCAAGGATGTCTCTTTAACTTTAATTGTTCTTCACTGAAGCATTCAATTTCCTGTTCTCTGTTCTTGTGGTGCTTCTGTCTTTGCTCAGAAACTGAATACTTTTTAACACTGAAATTGCCCAAAACGCATTTGTTAAACAGTATGATTTTAAGGTTTTCAAATATGGAAGGAAAGTCAATATACTTTGCCTAAGAGCAGTGTGATCTGTTTTTAATTTTTGCAAACAGAATTTTTTAGCAGCTTTACCAAACATTGACAAAGTGCTATATTTATTATTTATATAATGGGTTTAATGAATTAACCATAGATCATACTTAATCATGATGTCAAAAAAAGACAAGAACTGAAAAAACTCATATATGGTAAAGTATTTGACCTTCTGTAATTAGAGAAGGAAGCACAACACAGGTGTCCTTTTGTAGTTAGCAGTAATACTCCTGAGAAAGTACCTACATTGAAAGTTGCAATGTGTTTCTACTCAAAACCAGTTCAAGTAAAGTGGAAACATAACTTCACAGTACAGTCCTTATTCGAAGTATAAATTGGTGTTTTATAATCACTAGCACACCAAACCACGGGCCGTGTTGTCTTTGATGCTGATATAGACAATTTAATTGGCTTCTGTAGGGTTTGGCTAACAGGAGAGAGAAGAACTAAATGCGCAGCTTAATATATTACCTGTCAGGTTAGGGTACTGATGATTATCTTTGTTAGGATCAAAGTGAAAGCCATCAGAAATGAAAGACCAGAAAAATCACTGGCTGCTTAAAAAAAAGAGCAGATATCAATATTCCTTTTTTTCCTTTTGCCTTTTCTTAGCTCAGTTTTCTTATTCTTTTTTTTTTTTTTTTTTTGCGACCACCAAGAAGCTGTGAACTTCCCAGTAGCCTCAAATGATCTTTCTTTTGAGTAATGCTTACTTCATAATCCATGTATTGTCTTAGTTGTCAAAACACAGCATTGCTTTTGGTAAACATTGCTTTTTTGGTAAGATGTCATTTTTTACATTGGATTTGAAAACAAAAATGTTTTTTTGGATATCTGACTATATTTTGACTCACAATTTTTCTCTGAGATGCCACATGCCTCTGATCCCACCTTTTCTTTCTCTGAATGCCTAATTTTTCAGCCTTTAGTTGTTTTTGAAAGGAGCCCTGCATCTCAAAGTGGCCATTGTAGAAGTTCCTTATATATGAGCACTGGTGAAGAATAGCCCTCACCCACCTTATCTGCCCTCTTCAGGATTTCCTAAATCTTTCCATGGTTTCCCCTCAGGCATCTCTCCTCTAACTCAAACTTGCTTAACCTTTTCACACAAAACAGCTGCTCCATCTCTTCAATCATTTTCATTGTACTTCTCTGTGCCCTTTCCAGCAACAGTCCTATCAGAGATGTGGAGGCTGAAACTGCCCATAGTAACAGTTAACTGATTTAATCCTCAATTCTTAACTATTGATTTAATCTTCCATATAGAATTCTGGTAATTCAAAGTATGGATTTTCTTGAGCGTGGCTGGTATAATGTTATGCTAACGATTAGGTCACTTAAAACTGTGCTTTGAAAACAGTATTTTTTTTTAAATCTGCATTATTCTTTGACCAACAAGGTGCCCTGGAAGTCAAGCACAGGGAAACTCAACATTACTATACCTAGCTCTTGCCTGGGAGCCTGAGCCCCAGGCTGAAAACCAGACACAGATGAGCATGAACCTGTGTAGTACCTAGCAAGGTGTGAGTGCCTCAAAATGGGGTTTACAATAGGCAGCATACTGACACTTCATCAGCAGAAGGTACAAGTGAAGAAAGAGAGTCTCATCCATATTTAGACCAGTATCTTGAAGCCAGAATTGGCATTTTGGTATTTCCTCCCCATATTCCTGTATTGTTCCAAGCTCCTTTCTCCCTAAAACTACTGATGATGATAGATGAGACAAGGATCTTAATCTTGTTTTTAACCTGCGAACCTGTAGTCAAACAAATAGGAGGGAGGTAGCCCTGTTTCAGTTTGTGAGCTCTGGACTTGCTGGTGGAACACAGGGCAAAACAGCAGAGACTTGCAAACCCAGTGCACAAGGTATTAAGCATATCCCTGCTGCCACTGCTCACGGGGCTTCGGTGTGAGCATTCCTGGACTCATACTAGTGCAAAAGAAAAGATCTTATTTCTCCTGTTTACTTGGCAATAAAAGGCGCAAGTAGCATGCCAAACTTTCCCCTGCTCCTTCTGGAATTGCAGACTTTAATCATTCACAAAGTCTTCCAGAACACTTCCCCCCCCCTCTCAAATGCCTTGAAAGCAGTGTAGAAAATGGGGCATAGATTAGCTTAAATGTTTCCATCTGGAGGGAATGTAGCTGTAAATTAGTGGACTCAAAGAAAGTAGTTAAATGCGCATAAAAATGAAGTCCTCCCAAAACAGCTCTGTTAATGACATGACATTTAGTTATGTGTTCATAGACAGGCTCTAACCAGTGTCAGTGGTGAAGGTAGACATCTAGCTTTGCTTAGAAAGTGAAAAGTACCTGCTTGTAGAAGATATCAGTTATCAAAGGAGAACAGTTCTTTTTGATGTGTGTAGAATTGCTGTTATCAATTTCAAAGCTTTGGGGTATTAAATAGCTGACGTTTTGTATTGGTCTGTGTGACATATGAGTTGCTGTGTTTTTAGGTAACCTGCATGATTTAAAAAATTATACTTAAATATTAGGCTTAGTGTTGCCCCCCCAAAAAACAGGTGTGTTTTTTTTGTTTGTTTTTTTTTTGTTGTTTGTTTGTTTTTTTGTTTTTTTTTGTTGTTGTTGTTATTTGTTTGGTTTGGTTCTTTGTCTGCAAAGAAACAATATAGGCAAAATGGTACTGAAATTGTTTCCTTGAACTGGGAATCAGGACAAATCCCTGAAGAATACCTAATGACTTAATAGGTTATGAGTATAACTGGCCAGATATTTGATAAAACATTTTTACTAGAAAACACTACTTTGTAGAACTAAATAGCCACAGAGAAGGCAGACTTACTTTTTTCAACAACATATTCATATAGAATATAGAAATTGTTGGTGCTGCACAGAGAATATGTACAAATAACAATGTCAGGATTTCTATAATTAAATTGACTCTACTTTTGAAATTAAAAGTGTAAACTAATGAATATATATATTAGAAAGGAAGAAAAACCCTGGGAAAGAGAACAGCCCAAATCTGAGCAAAATATTAAACTATAGGAGACTGACCTATAAAAATGTAAAGACACTTTCATGCTGTTAATGAGCTAAAGTGACTCACTGAAGGACCAGGCAATTTTCTGACCCTGCAGACTGGAAGCAGTGAAAGCAGGAAGACTTTTTTCCAGTAGCAGTGAGCTTTTAGGTCTGCTTAGATATATGCAAATATGTCACCAATTTGCTATGCTGAATTTTGAGGACAGTGTGTGTATTAAGAGGCTCAGGGCTACTCCATCTTAGTTTGGCAGTAGGAGGTAGGTTGAGATCCTGCTCATTCTGAGCTCTTCCTGCATACAGAGCCAGTTCATCCTAAGTGAGATGGAGGAAATCTCCCTCTAGAGATCTTTCAAAAAGTTTACCCCACTCTTATGATGATTATAGAAACTCATGCATTTAAAATCCCTAGTTTACATGGGTTTAAGCAGTGGAGGGGAAGCAAGTGTTAAGACCAGAACCTACTGTATATAAATCTGTACATATTTCTTATGAGTAATTAATATTACTATGACAGTCTTCCTCCTGATTTATTTCCAGAGTTTTTGTGCACTTAACAAAGAAAGCAATAAATAATTATTGTGAAGTTTCAGAGACATAATGGGTTTTTTGGAGGCTCACATAAGAATCCCAGCTACACTGAAGAAGAGACTTCACATCTTCTTTTCCTCTCAAGATTTGTAAAGTAGAATTACTTTAAGTGATACAGGAAAAATCTTGGAAAGACCTTAAAAATAATAGGAGGATTCTGTAGGGTAAAACATTTTGCATTAACTACAAAACTTGGAAGAGGTCTAAACACCCATGATGGCATTTCTGCAGCTGTAATTTCCAATAACACTCAGGTCCTTGATAGAACTGTAATCCAAAACAAAAACCCTCTTTATGTTTAACATTTCTTTCTTGTATATGATTAGCTTGTGCTTATATTCTTATGAACATAGGGAAGATTGCTGTGATGGTCTTTCCTGCACTTCCAATGTAAGTGCAGACTAGGTTCAGTTCTATTCCATTTATCGGAACTGGTAGGTATACGAAGAAATGGATAAAAACACCCAGGCTTAAAGTCTATTGATATTTGATGGCTGCTTTTGTGCATCAGATGGGCGAACTTAATGCTGTAAACCACTGCTCTATCTTCCAGGTTATCTGCTCTCAGGGACCTTTCAGAGTACAGCTTGACTCTTCTCCAAGAAAATACAAGGATTCACAGAAGAGACAGAGGGCAGTGGGAGAATGTCACAGTTGAGACAGCCAAAAATCCTGTGCACACGTATTTTTGGTGACTTAGTAGGGAAAAATAATAGAGAGGTGCTTTATTACTACAAACCACTACTTATATACCTTTTCTAATACACATGTTTTTTTAGCCACTGGTTAATATTAGTTAGCATGGCACGTTATTGGATGACCCTTTACCTCATTACCATAGTCCATTATTCCGCCAAGTTCTTTCTTTGTAGCTAGTTACTCCTCTTATCTGACTCTCTTCTCCAGATGCCTTTTACTTTCCTATTTGGATGCCTTCTACTTTCCCACTCAGGTGCCTTCTGCTTTTCCGTTCGGATACCTTTGGTGCCTCATTTCTCATGGATACACTTTATGATCTCTGAGACTGAGTTCTAACTTCATGCCTTCAGTGAGAGAATCCACGGGCGTGCCGTAGCCCCCCATCACAGGAGAACAGTTTTTTACCAGCTCTTAGTGCAATGCAGAAATATGCTATAGCTTCAGTGAAGATTAAAAACCAGTATATCATATATTCGTGGTGCCCTTATTTATGTTTCTGTAAAGGCATGGTATTAATCTTAAAATCCCTTTTCTGATATTAGTTAAAAATTTAAGGTGAAGTGGAAGCTGCAATTCTGAGCTCCATCCAGGTGATGAGAGCAGGAAAAAATGTGATGCAACTGTACAGATTTTTTTGTTGTTGTTCACTCTCAGCTATTAACTGGTCAGCTCAGAACCATGCCCTTGCGCAAAGCACTGGTGGTGACAGCAAACAATTAGCTTACAGCACCCTGGGCACAAGGGAAAAGAAAGAATAGTATAGAAAAGCATTTTCAACAGACTTGGATATAGCATTCAATCAGACCTACTATATGCATACAGATTCTCTCTGAAAATCCTCAGTGTTCCACTTGATGTGTGTGTGTGCAGGGAACGCACGAACTTGAAGCAAATCTGATAAAAAGACTCAGAATGGTATATATGACACTTTTGTAATAAGTATTGGAAAGATAGCACTTGAAAAAACATTTAATTGATGCTTCACACTGTGATTTCTCTGATCGCAAACATGGTTTGAGAAGGTCCTAGTCCCTTCTGTTTGCAGCTGCTTTCCTCTCATAAATCTCCTTTGTTGTGCCAATGCAACTGTTTATACAGGGTTTTTTCTCTGAGAAGTATGGCTCATATTAACTAGAGCTCATACCCTCTTCCTGGTTTTAATCCTAAATCCTTTTTCACTGATCTGGTTGACAGCATACCCCCACAACAAATAAAATCCCATCATGAAGGATTACGTTGCTTACTACTGTCCAGCCTAACTAAACCTACTGCTAATCAAATGAACTTATTGGTTTGTCTCTACTTTTGCACTTGTGAAGACCAAATAACTGATTCTGGGAGACAGACCAGCAAGAGAAAATAACACTCTAAACAGCCAGCTCAAAACACATCCTTCCATGTTGGTTTGGGATCCCTGGCTGTCTCACAATGGGGCCAGTGTAGGTGTAAGTGCTTGATCAGCTCAGCTACAATATGAAGCAGATCCTGTAAGGAGCAGTAGTGTGGCACATGGGTTGGAACTCTCTTGAGATGAATAATTCAGCTGCTGCCGGAAAACAGTACTATAAGATACAGCTTTGGCATAAACTCCAAATGGGGTACTGCCATGGGAATCACAAGCTATTCATGCGTTTCTGTTGAGTGAAGGTGCTTATTTTATGTGCCGTGGGTGAAAGCTCCTGATTCAAGATTCAGGAAAGTCTTCTTCATTAGATCTTCATTTATGTCCTTTTTTTCAGGGGATATTTTACTTTTGCCTTTCATCACGTCAAAAGCTGTACTAACAGCAATTGGTATTATATTGCTTCCCAAGAGCCTGATTTTGCTACCATAATTTACACAAATAATTTCCACTTGTTTAACAAGTCCCAGTGGGAATATCTTCTTAGGAACTACATGGGCAGATAAGCAGCACATTCAGGGATTAAGTTCTAAACTTAATGTAAAACTACCTGTTTCTGGGCACTTCTTGTAAGGTCATGGTGAACATTTTCCTGTTATATATTAGTTGCTACAAATCTCTGACTGACTTTACTTTAGTAATGCAGTTCAATAGTAAATACTTTTGTGTTAAAAATAACTTATGGCACAAGTTTGCCAAGTTTTTTTTGGTTTTGGTTTTTTTTTTTTTCCCTTTACTTTCTTTTCCACAGTGTAAAGAAGAAAAAGGAAATGGTTTATAAAAATACAGTTAATAACGTTCATATGGTTGACTGTCATATAAGATAGATGCTATATCTATTCCAAGAGAATGGAAGAGATAGAAAGAGATGTAATTATTCAGATAATCATAAACTATGGATATTTTAAAGAAGCAGGGATAGTTGGAATTTGAGTAGTTTCATTTTCATTGTTTTTATCCTTTAAGTCTTTTAGTTCCTTGGATTAGCACTACGGAGATAATTGACTAGTCCTGCCATGATACTGCCAGGAGTGCTAATGCTTTATTTAATAAAGATATTTGTTTTGAGTTTTACTGTTTTAGAATGCACATAACCAAGCAGAATCTCGTTCCAAAGTTTGCTGCATGAATTCAAATGTCCTTGCAAGGTAAAGGACTGTTAATTTTGAATTCCCATATTTCCACCAATTAAAAGTGTGCTCAGTTTGTCTTCCTGCACATTTGATCAGCTGTGTCCTGTCTCCCAGGCCTTGCTAAAAATTCCAGACAAGCAACATTAATAATATACATATGCATTTACAAACAATACATCAATTAGTTTTCCTTATTTTTATTAGTGTGTTGATAGGTATGAAGTAGACAATCCTTCATGTCCTTTTCCAGCTCCTCTTATTACTATGCCAGCATTCATAAATAAGCAGAGCTTTGTTTTTCAGTGGTCTGCCTGCTGTTAACTCTCTCATTCCTTCTGAGCAATGTTTGGCATGAACTGTGGAAGGTCTAAGGTATTTTTGCTAAAAACTCTATGTAATTTTTGTGGCTGTGAATGGTTAATCAATTAAGGCAAAACAAAAACAGAGTCTAGTTCTGAAAAGAAATCAGGTTGTGCTTTTCGTGCTTCTCAGGACCTGTGTCATTTTAAAAATACCAGAGATCTCTTAACTGTGTTTGCTAATTACCTCTCTCTTCCTTCACAACGGTGCTTAACCAGAGAAAGTTTCTAATGAGCCTATTATTTCTGCATAAAAACAAATATAAAAAGTGACTTCTCTTCTATCTTGTAGAAAATACACTCTTAATACAGAGGCGTGATCCAAATTGGTCTCGATTTTTGCATGTACAAGGAGCTGACTTATTACACTGAAGCACAAATTATTTTCTCCAACATTTGATTTTGCTCTACTCCAGAGTCCCTTTTGTTTGAAAAAAATGTTGCAAAGGAAAGATTTTTTCATAAGGAATATTATTTCATGTCAAACCCCAAAGTGAATAGTTTAAATTTTCCAGTTTTGTAAGTGGGTTCTTTTTACTTCCCAGCTAACCAAATTCTCTGAACATCCCTTATACTTTCTTTATATTTGTATATCAAACAGAGATTTCAGTTTAAACCTCACACAGTGTATTTTTTCTACTCACACTTCAAAAGGTGTTACTTTTATGTATTTTTAGGGTGCACGAATAATTCAATCTCTTAAGAATCCTTTAAGACCTTGCTAATCTGGGTAAACTGACATTTAATCAATTTCTTTATTTACATTCTGACCTTAACTGTAGCTCTTGAAATCACCTTACAGAGAAAAACTAGTGTATATATTTAACTAAAACAAAAGAGTGAATATAAAGCCTCATCAAAGAGATGAGATAACAAATTGATTTATTCCAATAAATAGTAAATGAGTCAAGAGAATTCAGCTATTGTGGAACTGAGTGAGAATAGAAAAGAAGAATGTATAAAATGGCTAAAAATCTAAGGTTTCCTAAAGAAGGTTCACCCACTACCTGAAGGAGGATGAAAATATATGTTGTATTTTATATATATTTATGACTCAGTATGACTGTACTAGTGTTAAAGGCCTAAAAGCCTCATTATCTATATTTTCTTTTAGCTGCAGTTTTTTTTGGAATTTTCAAGTGTAGTGATTCCAGAACAGCTCCATGCTTCCCTAGACATGATCTTTGCTGTGAAAATTGTGCATATAGGAGGCTAACGTATCAGAACTACTGTCATATTCCCATGTTTCTTTTTTTTTTGGTGAATAAACAATTTCAAAGTTGGACAAATGCAGATGTTTCTGCTAACTTTTGGTTGAGTCAATTTTTCCAGGACTGGGTACTGATATTCCTAACTAGCTAGTAGAAAAAGTCTTCTATATCTTCTCTGTGGGCTTTTTGTAGGCACCTTGTTTCCATGAGTCATCACATGGTACTTGAAAATTAAGTCTAAAATGATGAAAGACTATAAAACCATAGTCATGCAGTACACTGAAAGGTGATTTTTTTCTTCTTAATGAGTCTTTAGTATATAGCCAGAGCCAAATGCGTTTTTATTAATGTGGTAAAATACATTATACCCTTATTATATCCCTCTTTTTTTGTAAATGCCTAACTATTAAATATCCTTTACAATACGCCTCTTTAGTGATGCTCTGTGGAGCGGCTAGGTAGATTATTTCTGACTGGAGTATTGTGTGGTTAATAGCATCAGAAAGGGTTTTATAATAAGTGAGTAGCTTTGGTGAACAAACTGCTCTCATACACAAGAAGATGCTCAGCAGAAACAGTCAGCATCTGAAATACAGCTAGAGGTATCTGTTGCTCCATGAATTATGGATACACACGCAGTAGTGGAAAAATCTGAAATAAAAAAGAGTCTTATAAAAGACAGGCAGCCTGGGAAGAATACAGGGATGTTGTCCGGTAAGATAGGGTCCAAGTTAGGAAAGCTAAGGTCCACTTAGCTAAGGCTCATTTGGCTAGGGATGTTAATGACAACAGGAAGGGATTCTACAGGTACATTGCAAATAAAAGATAGACTCGGGACAATGTGGGCCCTCTCCAGAAGCTGTCAGGAGAACTGGCTACCCTGGATTTAGAGAAGGCTGACGTTCTGAATGACTTCTTTGCCTCAGTCTTCACCATCAAATGCTCTGACCACACCACCCAAGTCTTGGAAGGCAGACGCAGGGGCAGTGAGAATGAAGACCTTGGGCCCACTGTATGAGAGGATCTGGTTCAAGACCATCTTCAGAATCTGAATGTACACAAGTTCATGGTACCTGATGAAGTCCATCTGCGGGTCCTGAAGGAGCTGTCAAATGAAGTTGGTAAGCCACTGTCCATCATATTTGAAAACTCATGGCAGTCAGGTGAAGTTCCTGAGGATTGGAAAAAGGGAAATATAACCCCCATTTTTTAGAAGGGGAAAATGCATGAGCCTGGGAAGTACAGACCAGTCAGTCTCACCTCTGTGCCTTGCAAAATCTTGGAGCGGATTCTCCTGGAAGGCATGCTGAGACACATGAAAAACGATGAGGTGGTTAGTGACAGCCAGCATGGCTTCAATAAGGGGAAATCCTGCCTGACCAATCTGGTGGCCTTCTATGATGGGGCAATGGAACTGATGGACAGGGGTAGAGCAG
>JAOEHY010043518.1:0-30776 GCA_025447955.1 Psilopsiagon aurifrons | reverse complement strand
CATCCCTCCAGAAGCAGAGGGAAGAAAAAGGGGGAAGTGAGTGAACAAACTGCGTGGCTGATTTATGGCTTAAACCACGACAGCCCATCAACAGAGATCTTCACAGCCTAGGTTACTGAAAGGTAGCTTCTGTACATGATGCCTATAGTATTAATAGCAGATTTGAGTTCAGCATCAAAATACCACTGCTATTAGTCATAATCCAATACTAAATTAAGGGACATTAAGTTCCTAAAAGTTTAAGATTTTTATGTTAACCATATTTGCTCTACTTCTTCCCACATACTGAAGTTACAGGATACATTTAATCTAGCAGAAGGACAGGTAATGTTTTCCCTCAGACTGAATCAATATTAAGGCAGGTATCAGCTATCTTAAGAAGAAAAGTCTTGGGCCCAATTGCACAAAGACAAAACGGGAACTGATTCCTACCAATGAACAGGGTCAAATAGGAGCAGTATTAGTCCTTCTTTCTTCCCTAGAAATGCCTACAGTCTATATAACATCATTAATGGAGGCAATAAAAAAAGAAGGGTACCAAAATATCATCCCACGCTTTATTTAATCATGTAAAAAAAGGTCATCACATAAGAATTATTCATTCAAAAACTGTCTCATTTTCCACAGCCTATGGCTAAAGGGAGAAGCAGATGAGAGGAAGTTAACAGAACAATCTGCAGAAAGGAACTTGTTGTACAAAGCAGTCTTTCAAAGGAAATAAAGGATAGAAGAAGAGTATCCTGCTCTTGCTCGACTGCTAAATATAGGCTGGAAGACAGCCACTTAAATGTATTTATTACTATTTATATGCACATATATGCCAATTGCTCCTGTAAATTTGTTTCCAAATCAAGAATCTCTGTAGGGCCATACTTCCACTTAAAATGTGAGTCAGTTAAAGGAGCTTCCAGTATTGCATTTTCCTTCCTCTAATGATTTATTTAAACAGTCCAAGTTACTGGATCTTTTTCTGTATGTTATTTATATTTTTTTAATGTAATCTATTTTATGGCTTTATGAACATCACAACGTCTTTGTGTATTTAACCAGTAGCAAATATTTGTCTTTTGAGAACAGAGCTACATCTCTACGTAATACTAGCACTAATACGCTAATCACATCAACCTTCCAAGTTCAACGTGTCCAAACACAGCCTACAAAAAACCTAAACAGACAGACCCAATGTTCAAAAGCAATACTGCTCAGTAAAAAAATCCAAATGTAATATACATTTCACTGTTACAAATGAGACATCAATCTTCTACTACTGGAAGAGACAAGACTTACAATACTGAAAATCCATGCCAATAGCTTTGCTGTGTTGCTAGATCAGAGCTCAGCATCCTGTATCATCTTGCATAGCAAAAGCCACATGAAATAAAATTCTGATACTTGACAGCTATGTCAATCTGCAAATCAGGAGCCCATACAAGTAGTATGATCTGCAGTTATGTAGCCAGTGTCAAACTTCAGCCACCTATTTAAAAGTCAGGATACTAATCTGACTGGGAAGGGCAACATTTCAGGCAGTGCAATTATTTATCCTAAAAAAGTCAGAGAAGATGCCTGTTAGTGGTAAACACTTCACAGTATAATGGGCACTGGTTAAGCATACTGGCATAAGCACATCCAACAGTATAAAGAGCAAGTCTGCCATGCATTAATGCTTAAAGGTTTTCTGAACACAATTAAATGAGAATAATCCTTGTACAAATGCAGTTATAAGAAATTCTGGCTTTTACTTGTATTACCTGATGGAACCTGATTAACATTTCGTTTGTGGCAGAAAACCAACAAGCTGGCTTTTTGCATATGCAATATTTTGAGATTGTTCTTTTGAGGAGGTGAAAGGGAAAGAATGGTTCTTTTGTCACATCTTCAACACCATCTGTTCCAGACACTGCAAAAATACTTAAACTTTGATTTACATGGGCATGCATTGGCAACTTGTTTACAATGCTGGATGGGAAACAAATCTACCATGATCTAAACCTGTTCCCTCCTCCCATGAGCCTGTCTCTACAGAAAGATCAGTTAACCACAGAAGCAGCCCCTTCCCTTCATCCCCAACATGTATTACTATGGACAGTTTCCTAGAAAGCCGAGTCCCAAAAGCCCAAGCTGTGACCCCTGCAGGCAGATCCAGCTTCAGAACCCATGGTCCAAACTGGACACCAGCTCATCAGTGGTCATCCTTGTTGGGTTTTGACCTCAAATTGCTGGCTCTTCTCAGAAAGTTCACTCAAATAATACTTCACTGACACTAAAAACTAAATTGGATAGACCACAGTACATACTGAAATAACAGTAAAGCAAATCTAGGCTGTCCATAGTTAATTGTACAGGAGGAAAACTAAGGCTCTATTCCAGCTTTCTGACTACTATCCTGCATCTTATAGCAGGGCTACTGGCATCCCAGGCCAAGTTGATAATATCTAAAGCCTATAATGGCTTTCACTGTGCTCAAAACAGTTAAGTGCCAGCACTGTCAAGTAATCCTATGGCAAAAAGCTTCCTCAACCTGTTTTCTTCTTTTCTTGACCCTAAAAATTATTTGTGGTGTCACATCTCTACCACCAGGCACTTCTTACCTCTTGGTACATTAAAAAAAGGAATATCTCTCAAGATAAACTGTTTTAAGAATGTATTTTTATAGTAATGACAAGCACTGGATGATTTTAAAGCAAATTTATAAAGTAAATGTACACTTGAAAAGCCCATATTATGGCAAAGAAAACATCCTACACATTTTTCATGTCATCATCACTAGAGACCCCCTTGTAACTTCACAGAAGAGGCTGAAACTTGTTAACAATGTTTGTTAGGGGCAAGCAAAGGAAGAGCTGCTCAGCACAGCCTGAGCTGCACCTCAGATTATGCCAGTTTAAAAAATCAGAAGGCTGCTGCCTTCTCTGGTGGCAACTGAGTATTAAGATTACATTTTTCTGTTAAGCTCCTCTTGATAAAGCAAGGCAGCTACAGAATACAGAGTGCCCTGAAGGCAGAATTCTCTCTCAAAAACACAAGATGTTTTATACCCTTTACTGTTTTTGCCAATGCACAATATGGCAGCTTCAAACACATTATCCATTGGAATATTACACCACTGAACAGCACATGATAGCATTCCCTTGCATGGGCGCTAAGATAAATTTGCTGAAGAAGGAAATAAGCAGAAAGAGATGAAATGCACGCTCCAGTTTCCAAGGAAAGCATGTTAATGGGTAATGCATGGTAGGGGGGAAGAATACCAACAAAAATAAGGGAAAAATGTATCCTTTATAAAGATATTGCTTAAGCGCTGCCAGTGGAAGAGCAGCAGGACCTATAGTGATCTGCTGAGTAAATGCCGGTCATGCAAGCTAAAACTGCCGAAGAGCAGCTTTCAGTGACATATCCAATTTCAGCATTTACAATGCATGAACTATTAAACTCAACCAATATAACTGTTTATGGCAGCCTCTCAGAGCTATATGCTGACTAACACTTTCATACAAAAAAAAGCATTTTTTTTGCTTTTCAGAATATATTTCTCAAGGAAAAAAGTGCTAGTTTGTAGTAAAGACTGAGATCCTGATGACAGCAGGGAAATATCCCCAAACAAACTCTGCTTATATCAAGATTCCTATTCACCAGCTATCTGTACACCAGCATGATTCCTCTTTTGTGGTGTTTTATTTGAGAAAAAGGAACATAATGGTTAGAATTAAAAACTAGCTAATTAAGTTCAGCAAGCATTCTTGTCTCAATCAAATGAAGAGTGCCATTAATAAGGGGCCAAGATTAAGGTTAAGGTTTTGTCTAAATGAATGTTTATAGTTTTTATGCATGCCACTGATAATATAATGCTATTATTATCTAGATATGCACCTTGCAGAGGTACAGGTTTGTCACAGGCTAAAGGCCAGACAAAAGCACTGCTCAAAGAAAAGTTATCTTGACCCTATCTGCCTGGCTTGAAGTGACCAGATTAACTTATTGTGAGCCCAAAAGACAAAGGAGGAATAAACTTCTTTGTTAGTAAGTGCTGCTAAATTCTGTGTCCTGTTTCCTTAGGTTTGTGGTGTCAGTCTGAACTCAACTGGAGAAGAATCGCTATCCATTCACAGTACCTGTCCTAGTCAGTAAATACTTCTCACATTATATAATCATCAAGTTGTGAGGCTCTGCTCTCCAACCTCCCAACATGACAAGTGCTCTTCCAAAAGCTGTAAGTCACTTTCAAGCATCACTTTATCCTTCTCTCTAGCAACCTAGATTTATATTGTGTACGGGAAAGACATGGGAAATGATGGCCAAGAGCAGTAACAAAATCTGTTGGTTTGGGTTAGCTCTTCAGCCTCTTTCTACATCATTTGACATGTTACCAAGAATTGTGAAATGGTATTGCAAACTGTGTATTCTAAATTGCATATTGTTACATCTGTGGAACCAGTTACAGACCCACCAGCATTTACGACACTTGTGTCAACTACATATGGTTAAATTACTGTGGAATTTAATGGTAGAAGTACAACAGATTTCAACAAGATCCAGATTTCACTGTTAGCAACTATTGCATGAGTGTAATGCAACAGTGTGTAGAAAAGTAGTTAGCTGTTCTAGATTTGCTGGTTTTGGTTTGGTTTTTAAGTAGCATTGGTACTATCACATATTGGTTCAGACTTTAAGTGCGGTTTCATCACAGAGCCAAATTGGTTTAAGTTCAGTTTCTGAGTGACAGAGTTGTCCATCCACTTTCTTTTTTCTGGATGGAATTGTTTTCAACACTACTGGTACCTTACCTGGATCACTGGGCTATTATACAGGCATTAGTGACACCTTAGGAATGCTGATGTGGGAAAGCAGGTTTGCAGGCAGGACTTCACTGGGAAGAGTCCCTTCAAGACTTTGATGAAGTTCTTAATATTCTGATCAGCAAAAATCCTATTCCTTTGTTGGACATATATATGTAAGTCCAAATACAAACTGGAAAGATCGCTGTCATTGGATATGCTCAGCTGTAGTGCAGAGAACTCCAAAATCCCCATATAAGTCAGATTTATCCAAATCTCATGCAGACAACACATTATCAAGGGTGGCCCTTTACTTGGCACGCTATGCAAAGAAATGCTTAGCAAAACAGGATTTTTTTTTTAATTATTTTTATTTTTAGTTAATGGACTGCTCAGTGACTTGTGTCGGGCTAAATTAGGTTTTTCTTTTAAGAAGGAGCAGAACTAACTGCCATGAGATAAGGATCAGGAGCAGCCACAGGATCAGTGCAAAACAGTCTCTCTCCACAGCACTACCCTTCAGGCTAATGGAGTGCCATGTGCCTCCTGCTAATCTTTGCTTTGGGCAATTCAGCAATGCTCCTATAGAATTGCTTACTGTGAGACCAAATATTTTCCCCAAGCATCTAGCATTGTATTATTTTGTACTTGTCAATACTAAAAAAAAAAAAAACAAAAAAAAAAACCCATAAAAATCTTCTATTATCTACTGACCTAAATAAAATATCACCATGCAGGGAATGCCTCAGGTCCTTTCAACATAGATTCGGTAGGTTTGTGCCACTGCTCCCCCTCCCCAGCAGGGACTGGTAATTATCAGCCACACATTTGTTCACACATTATGTACCCTGTTGAACAAAGAGTTGCCGAACAATATTATGCTATCAGAACAGCTGCTATGACAGACAGAAGTCCAACAGCTAGACTCCATTATTATCTGATCCAGCAGATTGATTTGTCTTTCTACTTTTACCTATCTTACTATGATAACCTTTAACATAAATTATTTAGGAATTATTCCTCACCCTTATAGTGTAGAAAAATTCAGATTTTATATGATAATGTGTTTACTCTTACTGTCCCTCAGCTTAATAAAATGCTCATGTGAATTCTTTTATTATTCAGGAAGAGGAGACCACAGTTAGTTCTCAAATCTCAGATTCCTACAGTAGGAAAAAATCAGAAGAATTCTATTAAACACAAACAGCAACTGTCAACCTTCCCCATGGGGACACACTAAAAGTGAACATTCAACCCATGGCTAAAAGGACAACAAGAAAAAAAACAGCAACAGCTACTGAAGATTTCTTGTGCACATGCAAAAACTTGTTCTTTCAGATTGGTTTATCACCAGACAAATTAGATCAAGCACTTAAACAGGAGTGGGAGAACCTCCAGAGCTGAGAGGGGACAGAACTGGGTTCTTCAATGCAAGTAAACATTACCAAAGCTTCAGAGGAATCTGAGACCAGTTTATAAGGGAGCTTACATTGCAGGTTACTGGATTCCTCCTTCACCCTCCATGTTCCCTACAGTTCCACAAGGGCAGACAAGACTAAAAGGGACACCTAACACTAGCTGGTCTATCCTTCCCTATTTCAAGACAGTATTAGCAATAGTTAGATGAGATGAGTAAAAGACAAGAATTATAATCCATCAGAGAAGCAATTCAGTGCTGTAAATACTAAGCAATATAGCCCTTATTTCAAAAGGTATTTTCATACATGCTGTTGTGCAATAACAACGTTGATACATGCCTACCACATTTAAACTAGCCCATTTCAGACACATGCAAGGCAATCACACTGCTACCTCCAAATACAGTCCTTTCCTTAAGGAAGAAACACAGATGACTAAAATTAAAGTCTTGAGAAGCTGACACTCATGCAAAGTAAGGCAGCCCAATAAAATATCATTCAAATCTTACTGAAGTTATTTGCACAGTACAGAAAAAGACTGACATTTTACAATTATTTTTTTTCCATTCTCTGAAACCCACTATTCAAATGCAGCGTCTAGAACACAATGACACAAATCAACAATATGCACAAGCTCTTATCTTCCCCCTCAAACTCTGTTAGTGGTTCAAGCAGTTGAACTGGCTCTTTATGATTCTTTTGCAAGTATTTGGCACACGAAGATCTTTACTCTCTTTCAATTTCCAGAAAGCATTACCAGTCAGCCAGCCTTACCAATTCTGCTGACAGACTAAAGTCATATCAGTTTGTATACAGCAATTTGAAATCCCTGCAAAAGTCTTGTATGACTAACTAGAACACTCTAGCACTTTGGCATTTTGTCTACATAGACTGAAACATTCCTGCAGATGGTCTTCACAAGAACGAGCACGTTGAAGCATCTTGGAAATACTTGAGCATCTATGCATCCATTGGGCAACATATAAAGTTAACTACTGCCAAAGTGTTAAATAATGCCACTTCGTCTAATGGCACAGATGGAGATTCATACTATCATTGCTTTAGGTGGGTGTGCAGTCACCCTAATGCAAGAACAAACAAGTCATTCAGATCCTGGAATGCCTCTCACCCACCATGGCAACGCTCGACACTCCCTGTTTTCTTCACGGGTACACAATAATCACAGTTTGTGCAGAACTGCTGGTGGTGTTGCTAATGAGAATGCCTGCATTTGGCTTACTACTATTAGATTTAAAGCAAAAAAGTAGAAAATAGCACCCACAAATGGAGAGCACAGAATTCACCATGCATTTTTGTCATTAAATGCATGCATGTAAATATCTGAATGTATTAAAACCAGAAGAGTGTGGGAGCAGTAAAATATTTCAATTTTTCCAAGTAAGTTTAATATTAAAATTTGCTTTTATTACACTAATATTATATATACAATTTGATTGCACATGCTTGAAGAAAAAGAAAGAGGGTCTGTGCTTGAATGTGCTTACCATTGGACCTCAAAAGTCAAACTTTACTCACTTCTGAAAGGTGTACTTATTTCCTTATGAGCTGCACATTGGTCTGTCCTCCAATTTCTACAACAAAGCAACAGGATATGTGCTCTCTCCTACTGAGAAATGCTGTTTCTGATCATACTGCTTATGAAATATAAAGGCAAATTTCAGTGCAATGGCATTTATAGTGTTCTGCATAAACTCAGAATACCTCAAAGCTGACAGTAATTGCAGAAGGAGAGGAAGAATTGGGGTATTTTTCTCTACTTTTTAATAGAAGTAATGTATTAAGGCTTTAGGAATGCCATTCTTAGGGAACCTAACTATGCTTTCTTAATTTACTTCAAATATACATTGTCATTTAGGACAACTGCAAGGTATGCCTATCAAATGAAAAAAATTCTTTACTGTATATGAAAAGTAAAATTTGTATTTTATTCACAGCAAACAATGAGAACTATCATGAAATTTCATTAAAAGCAAAACTGACTTGTTAGTAATAGCTAGAACACACATTAAAAAAATTGGCTTTTTAATGGAAACACAATATCAGTCATACAAGTCTTAGGAGGAGCTCCAAAAAATCATGATTTTGAAAATCAACCTAGCACTAAATTCCATTATAAAGCCAATATATGAACAGGGAAAATCTTCCTGGTTTTCCCTCACACAAACACATATTCCTGAAAATACTTCTAAAACTCATATCCTGCCTTAAACATATTTATCCATGTCTTCACGACAGTAGTAAAACAGAACTGCGTTGCTTCTCAGGGCTTCTCCACTGAGAATTTAGCATATTTTGTCAAAAATTCTTTTTGCATATGCTCACTTGTCTTTAATTAAAAAATATACACGCATTTTGTGTCATAATTCCCCTAAAACAGTCTCAGCCAGCCTGGATCTAACCCTGCCACCACTGATTCAGCAATATGGCTATTCACACCGAAGGCTAAAACAATTAGATATGAACTTGATGAAATAGCAGCACTTTCCATTTACTAAAGAATGATGAAGTGCTTTCGGATCTTCATGTGCTTATAACTTAGATACCCTATGCATTAGCCCTAATGTTGACCTCTGCCACTCTAACTTGTAACCATGAGTACAAGAAACAGATTATAACCTTGACAACAGATTATAACCTTGATAGTCTGATTATCTCTATTGCCACACTTCTCCATGGTACTCTATAATTTTTCCACAGACAACTACCAGTGATGTCTTAATGCCGACAACAGGATGCATTTTAGCAAAACTATCTAAACACTAATCGTTCCACAAGGAAAAAGAGGTCCCAAGCATCAGAACATGATGAAAATAAATTATCAAACACCTTCCAATAGCAGACAATAAGCAATGAAGGAACACCAAGCACAGAGACTATACACATTGTGCATTATTTTCACTACCACAGGTTAGCTGAATTTCATCAGTAAAAGCAGAAATTCTTTCAAACAGGAAAGAGGATGACTTAAATTTCTATTAGTACAACATTCAATGATGGGGGAAAGAAATAAATACACCAGGATTGCAAAACTGAAATAGAATCCTCTCCTGATGACAAAAGACAAAACTGAGTGTGCTGTGTTTAGAGTCAGTTTCCATCTCAAACACATGGCAGGAATTTTAGTCTCTTGAGGGAGAGGGACTTGCATGTGCTCATCTCTAAAGAATTAAACATGAGAAATTAGGTTTCTGTTCAGACTCAGGAACTCGATTTTCAATTGCTGATCTTTACTCCCCCAACATCATTTGCAAAGCAATGCTGCTGAGCAGACAAACACATGGAACGTATGTAAGGATGAGTACATACCATGAATCCTTGGAGATGATTTGCTTGCTATCCATTTTTGCTGAAAAAATGAAATAGCGGGGTATTGGGTGGGGGTTTTTGGTTCACAAAATGCAGGCTTGAAAAGGAAAATATGAACACTGCCAAGGAACATTTCAACATTGAGTAGCACCCAAGAACATGAAAAGCTTTGGGAAAACAGTGAATTTAATATTGTTCTTTTTCTTATCTGCAGATGTTATGAAGAGATGAGATGCAGGAAAAGGAAACTGAGAAAGAAACAGATTATTTATTATTAAATTAAATATCAATACCTAAATAAAGAAGCATTCATAATTATATTTTAATCATTGTGTCTACCTTTTAAGTATTTCAGAAATGGTGTATCTATAGAAGAAAATTGAAAGCTACAGAAGGCATACTTGGGCCATCTTTGTGGGACTAATTGGGATATTATCCTAGAGCTTCTTCAGATAAAC
This sequence comes from Psilopsiagon aurifrons, assembly GCA_025447955.1. Taxonomy (NCBI): domain Eukaryota; kingdom Metazoa; phylum Chordata; class Aves; order Psittaciformes; family Psittacidae; genus Psilopsiagon; species Psilopsiagon aurifrons. The sequence goes on along the minus strand of JAOEHY010043518.1, from coordinate 20,798 downwards.
AACCTGCAATTCAACTAGAAAACTAAAAGGTATTCAGCGATAAGACCAAAGGCAACAGAATAGGGCTCAGTCTGCTGGCATAAGAAAAACAAAAGTTTGGTTGTTGGAGTGAGCTGGCAAGTATCTGGGCGTTGCTACATGCTGGCATCACACAAATCTTGTCAGATGATAAAATAATTTGGGAGACACTTAAACTTCACTTTTATTAAAAATAGGAAGAGAGTTTTTTTGGGAAGACTCTTCCTCCGTGAGAAACAGATCAGGAAAAAGATGAAAGCAAGCAGCTGAACTCTGGGTATAAATGTAAAGAATGAGTTCACTCATTGATTTTCCATGAAGTTTTAAGTCATTAAGAAAATCAGTTTTTCCTAAACAGCATTCTTCACCATAGCAAGATGTTGAGTGACAATGGAGAGGTGCTCTATTTGTCAGAGTTTGAAATAATATATATTTAAGATAATTGGCACTGATGGTAAGGTGTGTCATATGACAACAGTGTTGAACTCCTTGATAATAGTTGGAGAAAGATTCAGGGGACAAAAAGGAATGAAGGAGTGGAACAGCTGCTATGTGAAGCCCCCACCTTAAAGAAAGCAGAGTTTGATTTTGGATCATTGATGACCCAGAAAAAGGAGATTAAAAACCTAAAAATATATACAATCTTTTAAATCAAGTAGGATATTTTCAGGAATGATCGCCAAGTCCCAGGTAGAAGAAATAATTAAAAGATTCTGAGGAAGTTACTACGTAAGACATAAATTTCATCGTTACAAGGAAAATTTGCAGCTGTACTAGAAAGAAGATGCACTAGATAGGTTCAAATAGAGAATTTTGGTATCACTTAGCCCACATTAATTTTATTACCTATCTTTAACAGATGTGAAACTGGGTCTCAGAAAGTAAGTCAGCAACATTTCTAGTATTAGCAAGTGATGGGCAGGAGATGTTGCAGTCCAACAGACATAGCAAGAGATCCTCATGTACTTAACACCTGTCTGTATCTGCATACACTAAGAAACATCTGGATTTTTAGCTCTCAGACATCACTTCAAGAAGACAGTCTTCCAAGTACGTGAATGTTGCTGTAATGCAAGTTCATCTGAGCTTGGTTACTCTTCAGACTCTTGGAATAACAAACCAGCACATCAGATGTCTCACTCTGGAATTTTTTGACCGACAGAAAAAGTTCTTGAGCACCCATAACACTAAAATGCTATTATAGCATTCAAGACAGCCTTAACATCAACCACACAATGCAGGCATTTATAGCAGTGATGTATTTTAAAAAACAGCACTGTAAAAAGTCCTAAGTTCTGCTGAACTAAGGCAACTTCCTCATATAGATCCGCCTTGATCAACTACTCACACTGAGGAATTGCATGTTGACACAATTGTATCGGCTAGAGACTGAGAGATCCTTGGGATTGATTGCATTCACTTCACTAAAACTGAAGCAAGTACAATATTCTACTGCAAGAATTACTGTTTTTCAGAAATGACCTATTCCTACACTTCTGGAACTAACGTACCACTTTCTAATGCCCATGCTGCTTCTGGGCTTCAATATTTTCCTTACAGCCACTAATTAGCACACCAAAGTGTAGTAAAATTGACAGGTAAATTATCCTTTAAGAGCATTAAAACCATTTGCCAGGTAAACAATTATATTAAAATATGTTAAAGCAATGATTTTTCTGTACTAGGTCATGAAAAATATTTCTAAACATCTGTGAGAGACTGATCTGAAATCAGACTCCACTGTCCATTGTCTCAAAGATTAGTTTGAAAAGCTGAGATGGAATTTGCCCTATCTTTGGTCTCAGAGATGCGTGGGAGGAGTTAAGACTCCAATATCCACTGCTTAGGAGAAGGGTGTGAGGAGCTGAACTGGGACTCCACTGCCCTTTGCCTGAGGAATGGGTGGGAAAGAGCTGAGATAAGACTCTTCTGTCCATTATTTGGAGGACTTGTGTGAGGAACTGCTGTCCATTATCCCAAGAATTGCTGCAGACACATGCGTGTGTGTGTGTGTGTGCACCCAGACCCCTGCAGTCAAAGAGCTGGATGCAAGACCAGGGAAACTGGTCCACCAGGAACATGAAATACATGACATGAAGAGCAGAGGTACTCCCCCAGCTCATAAAAACAAGAAAAGGTAATTAACAACGGGCACATCTCCAGGGAGCCATTGCCATGAGGATGACTCCAGGAGGACACCTCCATGAGGACACTCTCCACTGATGACTACTACAGACCCTGAGGGACACCCTCCATGAGACATCACCATGAGGGCAACTCCAAGAGATATGCTCCACTGGGTACCTTCAGGGGGACTCCAGAAGGACACTTCCAAGAGGACACACACCTGCAATGGACTCTTGGGGAACATCGTGCTCTGATATGGACTACGAATCCTGAAGGACTCCCACCACTGACAACGGGACACAGCTGGATCCATGGTGGTGAATCTCTCTCTCTCTACACCCCGAATCCTCGCTTTATTTTCTACCTTTTTCCCCAGTCTGTCCTATCGCTATCCCCTCTATTACAATAATTTCCCTTTTTTACAATAACTGTCTTTTTGCAACATGTAATAAACTGACTAATCGATTACGGTACTTGACCTCGTTTGCATCTTAATTTCACTCTTGGGATCATGATCTGAAACAGGGTCCAGCACTGGGTTTTTTTCCAATCAGACCCTGACAACATCTACATTGCAAATGTGTATTCCACCTTATCATTTGTCATTTCTTTCACATAATTCCCCTTTTAGAGTAACAGAAAGCTTCCTTGCCTCCCTCCTCATGCACTGCCCTTTTAAAACCAACAGGACCAAAAATACCAGCCACTGCCTGACACTGACAAAATCAGCTGAACCTCTATCAGCTTCTCTCTGGTGATATTCATTCCCCCCACCTCCTCATCTGACACTAAAGGCAAATCTGTACTTGGGTGCCAAGATCCTTCTTTACAGAGTTGGGCTTTAACCTATGTAAACACTGACTCGGATTTGCACTAAAAGTGTACATATAGAGCATGTGTCTACCTACTTTTGCCTTGAACCCAAGAAAAAATAATATAAGCATATTTTTATGTTGTTAGACTTCCCAGATTAACAATCATCCTATTTCTGCAAGAAGGCAATAGAAGTGGACTGTTTTTTCTTTAAAACCTCTAAAACATGGCAACAACCTGCACAGAGCTGCTTTCCACTATTAAACTATTTTAAGTACAGCACATTTAAAAGCTAGCTTGGTTATTTTCGCACTTTAGTGTACCTCAAAAAAACCCAAATATGGCCAAGTTCTGCCGGGATCTAAACCAAGCATGCAGTGTAGAAGAATTGGTTATTGTTAAATTGAGGGAGCAATTTCAAGTACTTTTGACTTCAGCTTTCCAATTTAAAAATCCGTCTTCTGAAAAGAAATAGAAAAATAAGGTAACACCCACACATCACAGGCCCTGAAGTTACCTCAAAACAAGGCAGGAAAAAAACCTCAGGTGTCTAAAAACCAAATAAACATCACTAAGGCATAGCCACAGAGGCACTCTGTTACCCATTATAGCTGGAACTGCTACATTAAGAGGGACATAAAAATGCAGTAAACATACATTCATGCAGCCTTTTGGACAATGGGACATGCCACGAAGCCTTGCCAGGCACCTCAAGGGACTTCTATTAACCGCACATATGTTCAAAATCACATCTTTCCAGTGGTATTTTGTATGCTGCCTGTAATCTGTCCACAGAGGAGTACACAAGTAAGTCAGTAGAAACCCTGCAACATATTAAGAGGCAATTTTTTGTTTTGTTAAACCAAGTGGAAAGCAATTTTAATTAAAAATATTTGTTGAAATAGTGAATTACAGGAGCAGTAAATTGAGCCGTATCTGTAACTGATAGCAAAAGACTGCTACAGGCACACATACCTAGCTTTGAGACAAGCCATATACCAAAGAAGATACCAAATTTAAGTCTTGGAATTTCTTCCCTTTTCTAAATACTGTTCTGTGGAATGAAGAAAGACTTTCTAGTTTAACAGCCAAATCCCACATCTACAGACAACAACCTCACACAGAGAAGTGCTATGGGATGTGTTCAATAACACCCCAGGAGAACTTCCAATCCATTGTCACTTTTCCTGTCTCAGATGAATCCAGATTTCATTTGCAGCACAACAGCTCCAGAGCATGAGCCTTAGAGTAGTCGTAGGCCAAATTCGCCTGTGAGTTCATGGTTTGACTGGCCTCTCAGGTGCAAAGAACTGAGGCCAGCATTCCCCACAGCTCCAGTACGTGCTTTAACAAATCACTTACTGAGAAGAAGGAATTACTGCAGCTATGACTACTGGCTGCTACAGCCTGTATATTCTAACACAAACAGAAGTTACTTAAAATTACAATTCTTCCCTTTAAAAGTTTTATTTGTGTTGAACAAATATTTCCCTACAGCTTAATACTGCCCTGCAATCTAGAGTTGCATTGCAGCTCACTGACTCTGTTAAAAATGCTTCACCTGGCTTCTCCATCAGCTCTACAAGATATTCAGGTGCCTCACTGAGAGGCACCAACTGGATCTCAGTTATTTAAACACAGGCTTTGCAATATACCTTGTCACGACACATATGTCCCCTCTGTAGATCTGACTCTTGACATTTACACTGAGTCCTATCTTCTTTGTGAAAGAATTTAGTACACACGAGGATTAATCATTTCTTCTGTTTTCAAAGCCCTTTCTGTGATCCAATACATACAGCTGCTTTGCTGCTTCAGTGTGAATAACTCAAAGAATAACTAAAAATCCTCTGAATAAATGCACTGAACAACTGACCAAAACCTAGTCCTGTCTCCCCTTCTTTCTCAGCCTCTCCCAGACAATAGCACTCACAAATTACATACAATATTGCTCTATATACTGTCCCTGACATGATGGCAGCATTTTGCAGTTCAGGGTGCAACAATTCATGGTACATGCCTTGCCTCTCAGCAAGATGAAAGCCATAGCACAAGCTAGCTCCCCTGACTGCAACATGCTTTAGCTTAGCTAGCTCCCCTGGCTGTAACATGCTTTAGCTTAGGTCTCTTAGTAGAAAACTAAAACACCCCAAAATAACCCAGAGTGTGACACAACTTTCACTTCCCTAAGCTGCATGCCACAGTTCATGAGACACTGCAGTCCTGCGCTTGACAGCAGTGTTTTGCTTTGTTGTTCTCTCAGAATAGTTGTCACTCTACAAAATCAGGTTTGATTTCATGAAATATTAATAAATTCCCTACTGCAAAGATGCAGTAACCAGTTTAGGCATGTACCTTGGTACAGTAGTAACTGAAGAATAAAAAGGGCATAAGATTTACCATGCAGATCTACACACAAAAGTGTTTCCAGCATAATCAAACACCTGATACTGAGTAGTATGCAGGTTTAGGTTTAATCCACACTGGGGTTTTTTGTCTTTCAGAGGCTGAAGCAGTCTTCAATAAGATTAGGGCTCTGAAGCATGCCTAGTACGACTGAAGAGGGTATTGCCAGAAACAGTCTACCTTTCAGCAAGTATTTATTCTACCTAACCATCTATCCCCAGAAGACATCACTTCAGTCTAAGGGTTAGAAAAGAAAATATCATACAGGGTAACCCAAATTTGAAAATGACCAATTCATAAATGACCCAATGGCCTGTTCCTTCCCATCTGTAGCCTCAAAGAATATGAAAAATACCCAGACTACTGCTAATGCACAATAAATTCCCCAGCTTGATAGGGTTTGAATAATGTTGTTGTAGAACTACAAAGGTACTTTAAAATCAATACTTAGAAAATTCAGTTTATGAAGATTTATTTCTTACATGTTTTACTCACGTCCATATTTGAAGTCACAAAATAAAACCATTTTTTAAAGTAAGTTGCTAACAATACAATCAGAATTTGTCTTTTTCACCTGCATACATGTGGGCGGACCCCCACAACATGAGGTCCATTAAACCTGACTGTATTCAGTGTTCATTCATGCTTAGATACAGGTTAGGATGGGATATGAGTTCAGATGGTTTAAAGCCTTTCATGACCCAGAACAACTCTGACTCAGCTATCTGTTTATTTTTGCAAACAAATTCCTTTGGTAACGGATAATATGTTGCAACATTGTAATAACCAATATAAAACCAACACACAGCCTTACAATTCTTGATCCAGTCTGGAGTGCACTGCTGTATCCCAGTGACCGAGCTGCTCAAAAGCAACATTAGATTGCGTATGAGCAGCTAATGTACCAAAAAAATGAAAGTTTAATTCAGAACTCAAGGCCCTTCACCTGTATCTGCCCTGATAGCTGCCGGCCTTCTTGAGAACCACAACAAATACTCCCAAAATGACAAGTCTCATGAGAGACAAACTATAGGGGAAAGCAAGAAGAAAATTAAGGAGTAATTATCTCAAAGCTTTATTTTATCAGGTATTCATATTTATTAATTATTTAGCTTATTTAATAATAAATAATAAGCTTATTTCTAAGGCTATGTTTCATATTTTTTATGTTTACAGTTCCTTATATGTGCCTGGCTTAGCACATGACCCCAGTATCAGGCCACTCACACTCATAAGTTCACAGGACAAGATCTTTTATGCAATTACTTGTCTGAGCAATTCCCCTGAACTTTATTCAGGAAATTGGTCCTCTAGTCACATATATGCATTCAAATACTTGAAAATGCAAGGTTTTTCAAATATAAACTTTTCCTCTTTTTATTAAAGCCATTGTATAAAAGTAGTTTGTGCAGCATCTAGTGGAAGCTGAAGAGCTCCATAGGAAGTCTACAGAAACCCAAATGGGCTTGCTCCAAATAATCAGAAATTAAGTCATTTTTACACATGTAAAAATAGACATCTTGGTAGAAACATATCTCTTGTATTTATTCATGAACAAAACCCTACCCACAGTCATCTAATTCTTCCTCTCTGACTACCTGTATAAAAGGGGGGAACGAATCATCTGTATAGGTAATACACTGAGAAGACAAGAGAGATAAAAACTTTTGCCAACATGCTTGTCCAGTTCTGACCACTGAATGATATTGATCACACCTCTAGTCATGCTACAGTGAGTATGGAAAAGAACACCGTCTCGCACTCACATACACACACACTAATTGGGTTTTCACTTCCTTAAGGAGTTTTGTTTGGGATTCTGCAGAAATGTTTGATCTGGATAATTAGCTCAGAATGCTTCAATAAATCCAGAAATAGCTTTTAAATGAGCAAGTTTATGGCATGGTCATCCCCCCATACAGAAGTTAGAATTATGTCAGATAAGCTTACTTTTACATGCAGCAGCACACAATCACTTAAAAAAAAAAACAGGTTTGAGTTCTTGCCATGCAGGACTGCTTTGTGCCCAGGTCTGAACCTCATTCTTTCAAATACTTACAGTTCACACTGCTGCTCAGGAGTTCACTGATTATCACTCAAGTAGTTGGTTTATTCAGGCAAATAAACACTTTGTGTGCTCAAGCATTCAGCAGCCACCCCGTAACATAACAGGGAGCTTACCAACAAGCTCTGGTAAATCTCACTCCAGCAGTTTACAGCTGCCAAACCTGAATTCCCACACACTTCCCTGTTGTCTGTCTATCAGAGAACAACTGAAATGCTTCACTCCAGACTCCAGCTTCCTTGCATGAAGCCAGCTTAATTGATAATTTAAGATAGTACTACATACTTCGTAATGAAGCACATGCATTACCCTTCTTCGTTATGCCCTTGAGAGTCGATCAACAAAAGGAATCAAATGGGAAGCCAAGCACTAACCACTTCAGCAGGATTCCCTAGGGCTCACCAGTTAGCAGCCATAGTCAGAAGTACTTAATGCAGCCAGAAGAAGAAAGATTATTGTGATTAATAGGAGATTAATAGTCAAGATTGATTTTGTTTTAATTTAAAATAAAATAAAATCAAAACCAAGAATACAGTTCTGCATGCACAAAAGCTACATCTCCAGAGAACTAAGTGCAACTGTACTCCTAAAGCCAACTGTAAAGGAGACACAGTAAAGGATTTGATAAGGACATCTCTCACCTGGTCAAGTCATTTCCCTTCTGATGTTCTTAACTTAAACACAGGATATATCCTTTATCCTTCTTAGATCATGGTAAATCAAAACATCATTTGACTGACTAAAAAAAATGCATGGAAATTTATGGTATCAATACGCTATCCTGCTCATCCCTGGAAGAACCAGAAGCACAGTTGCGGTATGCGAGGACCCTCCAGTGGTGGGAGAATGACGACAATCAATATGATCATGCATCAAGCTCGTTTATTGCATCTGAGGGCTTCACTTATATATCCTTAGGGTTCATTATGCACACTAGTCAAGATACGATTGGTCACATTCAAACGATTACCAACATACAATTGGCTAACATAATGTTACATTTGCCAAACCCCTCCCTCTTGCGGTTTGCACCTCTGCTTTTTGCTTCCTAATAGGGGCTCTTCGGTACTTTCCCCACTGCTCAAGGTTGAGCTGTCCTTGTTGGTGATGGGCTCCTCGCTGTTATGATGCCATGGTCTCCAGCCGTTGCCACTCTCCATGGCCCTGCTCAAACATCCATTCCCCACAGTCATTCACTTGTTTGAGCCAAGTGTATTAAGAAGGCAAAAATCTTATTCAGCTGCATATACCTTCTTCTCCCCAAAGAATCAAAATAACTGCGCCTTACATTTGCCACAAGGAAATCTGCCTAGGAAACATAGCATCCATCCCTGCTAGATTTTACTTACAACAGAGCCAAATCTGTGCAATCTCTTGCCATAGAGATTAAATGGGTTAAGATGTTAATCATAGAATCACAGAATAGTTAGGGTTGGAAAGGACCTTAAGATCATCTAGTCCCAATCCCCCTGCCATGGCCAGGGACACCTCCCACTAAACCATGCCACCCAAGGCTATGTCCAACCCGGCAATGAACATCAAGTTGAGCACCCTTGATGGAGCATTCACAACTTCCCTTGGGCAACCCATTCCAGTGCCTCACCAGCCTTACAGTAAAGAAGTTCTTCCTCATATCCAATCTAAACTTCCCCTGCTTAAGTTTGAACCCCTTACTCCTTGTCCTCTCACTACAGGCCCTAATGAAGAATCCTTCCCCAGCATCCCTATAGCCCCCCTTCAGATACTGGAAGGCTTCTATGAGTTCTCCATGCAGCCTTCTCTTCGCCAGGCTGAACAGACCCAACTTTCTCATCCTATCTTCATACGGGAGGTGCTCCAGTGCCACGATCATCCTCATGGCCTTCCTCTGGACTTGTTCCAACAGTTCTATGTCCTTTTTATGTTGAGGACACCAGAACAGCACACAGTAATACCAGAACTGCACACAATAAAGACTACTTTGGTCTCAACTGAGCAAAGGAACAATCAACTTTGGAAAAATAATAAAGGAATTTACTAATGCTGCTTTACTTACCTGGAAATAGCTTTTGTAAGTGACAAGTGAGATCAGCAAGGAGGAGTGAAAAGGGGAGAAAACCCCACTACTCTCAATTAAATTCTTCTCAGGAAATTTGATTGCCCTACCACTAATTTATCATCAGTTTCAGAGAACTGGAGGGAGATCCTTTGAAATGCTCCTACAAATTATTTCTGCCAGATTGTGAAATCATAGGCAAACCCCAGCTATATCAGATAGAAAAAAAACATACAAACTATTGCTGTTGTCTTATAAGATTATCTTAGTGATGCAGAAAAAGCTAACAAGATCTTAGCAAAAGATATTTTCAGCTGTTCATGGATTGCATGTTCTAAAACTGAAGAGTGAACCTTTCAGAAACATTGGCACTGGTTATGCATGAGCAATACATAATGCAGAACTCTGGTTTACTCCTTGTTAACCAGACTTTCTTTAAAACACCTCAAAAGCATGCTACGTGTCTATTTTGTTCAGATTACACTTCATCAACATTCTTTCTATGAGATAAGGGAGTATTTGAAGACATGAGAAGTGTGATAGTAAGTTACTGGTAATTGCTCTTGTTCAAGGATAAAACCTATGCAGACAGAAGAATTACTTTCCCCCACGTCCTCCCTTTGGGTTTATTCTTTTATTTGGTAAAATTTTAAAAGCTATGAAGAGTCTGAATGGCTGGTTTCAATGGTTTTGCTTAATGCTTTTAGAATTCACCATCAGATCGCTCTCGCCATTTTTAAATCACTTCTGCTAGCTGAAGAATAGATGCGCACCGAGATGTACTATCCTACTGTTAAATACATTGGTTGCCTTTCCCATTTGACAGCCCCACTTGAAGCACAAACCAAGCTTTAAGTGTCAGAATCAGATTCTTGCAGAGAGATCCTCACAGATATACGCATCCAGCAACAGAGGCTGACAAAGTTATTTATGCACTTGCTCTTATATGAAGCTTTTCCCAGTGATCACAGCTGCTCACATCAGGACTTGGCAGGTTTTAGGCCTGCAATATCTTCAGGTAGGAACAGCAGTCAGAATTTGAAGCACAAAGTCCATCTTATCAAGCCCCTTTGCAAGGAAGAATTTTAAATTATGTTTTGCTCATGCAAATTCCTTATATCTTTTGTGGATAGAATCTGAAAATCAGTAAACACTATAAGATATAATAGCATTGAGTGAAGTGCTTCTCTTCATGGGCGGACTTGAATCAGGAGCCAGGTAAGGTCTTAATGAAGTAACTGCTGTCACAAGGCAGCTAATGATCTCTTCTGCAGTATTCCGTGTATCTCTCAGTGTGCAGAAAAATGTTCGAGGCAAATTTATCCTTGAAACTATCAATTAAAACATATAGGAAATCCTATTTTCCAAGCAGTTGACTAAAACTATGATTCTTCTTTGTTAGAAGTCACTTTAAAGTGAATTCCACATCTTATTCTGCAAACAGTGACAATTCAAGAGTTAAATTTATTCATAGATTTGGTGGCCTTTATTCAAAAATTATTTTACTCAAACTAAGTTTCATGAAAACAACTATTACTTGCTCCTGAAAAGTCCAACATAATTAATATACTTTCCACCAGATGTAACAGGAATGGTTTCAATTATCTTACTTTTCAATTATTCTCCATAATATGCATACATTTTTATTTATTTAGAAAGCATAGAGTAGCTTTTATTAATAAAGTGTTAAACTGATAATGATGCTTGGGGGAAAAAGGGAGGAACTGGCTACACAAGGAAAAAAAAGTATCATATATTACCTACCATATCTCACTAAAACTCTGAAGACAAGAGAAAGAATAAGTGACTTAATGGGAATATCTGAATTGGACACACAAATGAGTTATAAGGATTAAGGTCAAAGGATAGATAAAGGGCATAAATCTGCTCAGTGTTCAATAAGACGCAGATGTTCTATTTAAAGACACTCCTAATTCAGACCAATGTTAAGAAATATGAACCTTTAAGACCAGCACTGTCAGTTTTATACTAAAGACAGCTCTTTTGGAATTGTTGCATGTGACTTAAGCTAGTGATATAAAAACATAATTAGAGAATTGGACCTTTTGATGGGGTGCTTAAATCCCGCACTGAGGTACTATAGGTGGCGGAGGGTGGAAAACACTGCATAATATTACAAGTGCTATGTCAATCCAAAACTGCTTTCAAAGTAACTTCCTTACCTGACATAGCATACCAGCTAGTTCGTAAGTGTTCACATCCACTTATCTAGTTAACGGTGTACAGGTACATTGAACCTGCACAAACAATGGCACGCCCTGTCCTGAGGTTCAAGTCCTTTTGGAGCACAACGGTAACAATAAGCTAAACCACTCAGTCCAGTCACATTCTGATTATGCCAAGAGAGGTCTTTTTGACCACTGGATATTGGAATACCTATTTTTAATCTTAAAAAGGTTTCTGTGCTTGCAGTTCTGCTATTTAAAATGCTGTACAGATCTTTACAAGCCACAAAGTATTTTATGGAACATTTTATACTATAAAAACTTCTCATATAGAATTAAGTATGGCTTTAATACATAAAGATCAGCATGAATGCCTCTGTTGTTTTGATTTGGGTTTTGTTGCGTTCTGGGAGGTTCTGATCCTTTTATTTCATATAATCTTCTACTTCAGCATTTTACAATGCACCCCATTCATTTTGCTTGCCATTCCAGAAAAAGTCACCATCAACTTTCAAACACTAAATACCTTTTTGTGCTGGACTTGATAGTTACAAAGAGATCAAGCCAATATTATAGACTAGCCATAGTTATTTAGTAGTGCTTTATTTTAGTGTGCCACCAAAAACACAAACCAAAGAATTAAGAAAACAAAAATCCTCTAAACATAAGAATTGAGATAACTGTAGGGGAAATCATATGTGAACAAGTGCTACATTTTGAACAAATGACACCTCAAAAACTTGCTAGAAATTAAAATGTCTATTCATGTTTCCATTATAAATCCTTCTTTGTAGCAATTAAAGACTTATCAAAGTTGATTTCCATCAATGTGACGCCTGACATTACAGTCTTCAATTTAAATGCATTTCCCTTTTCCCAATTTTGAAGAACAATTGATGTAAATCATTCCAGACCTTCTCATTATTAGATGAGAAACTCATAACCTTATTGCTTTTCTAGCCAAGAAAAAAAGCCCAATAGCAAAGAACTGATATAATCTGTTGAATAATTCTATATTTTTCTGTATCTGTTAAATGAGTCTCCAAGCTATTCACTACTAAAGCTTCTTAACAAAGGCCTCACAGATACTATATTCCAAATTAATAACCTTGAGTATGTAGAAAGAAAAGATACATCATGCAACACAAATGTTTATAAATAAAAACATACAAAGTTCCAGCATGACAACTTTCACTTGGGCATAACTGCCTGTAATTTCAGCCTAGACAGCTGCAAGGTTAGGTCTATGACCACTCCATATTAATAGCAGCCATATATGTATTAGACAGGTTCTATTATGGCAAGCCACAGGTTTTTAATGGTCTTTAGATATGGTCTGTAACAACACTCCAATTACGGCTTTGAGACAAATCTTCACTCTACTTCAGGCGCATAAGTACGCAAACCTGCCCATGACATGGGAAAGCAGAATCTGGAGCCATTTTTCCCACACACCAGAAGAACAAATCCAAGAGGAAATACAGCTATTGATTCCTTCCTCAAAGCTCCTTCACTATCTATCCTGCCTTCTCAAGAACTGAAGCAGATGTCACAACAATATCCTTGAGAACTTCAAGTGCACTTGAAGTGCACTTTTTAAGAAGCTTTCAAACATGCATATTTACTATGCTTCCTTGTGCACAGTGGACACTGGGTTCCTTCTGGATGAAGCGACTCTTGTACTCCAGTCATACTTAGCCCATAGAATCAAATTTAAATTAATCCAAAGCGAAGAAGATGATAAAAACATGTATTGATGTATTTCAAGAGTGCACATGAAGCCCTCAGCTCCTCCCAGCTCGCACATGCATAACATCCACCCCTGTTGGTTCACACTACTACACAAGGTCAGCGAAGCCAGCGATGATCTGGACAAGCAAAACACTTCAGCCAGAAGGAGGAGAAAGCTCTGTCTTGTGCATGAAACCTCATTAGTTTGCTGGAAGGGCCAGTCCTCATTTAATCCAACCAAAGCTTTACTAAATTGCTCTGTATTGTAAGTTACACACAGGAAGAGATTATGCTAACTTGCTACAACCAGGCTACTGCAGTACAGTCCTCAGAGCCCTTCGCTCACATTTTCACTGCATTGTCAATGCTGTTACTGAACAGCTAAATCTGAACAGCTGACCAAGTTATTAGTAGAAAATGTTTTAAAACAAATTCATTAAATAAATGTAAAGCACAAATGACCAGGACAGTCACTCAACCGTTCATCGAAATGACCCTAATGGAGTCTGAATACAAAGATGCTGAAAAACTGCATAACTTGTCATCCACATATGGAAGGGGAATTGTGTCTATTTGCAACAGTCTTTCAAAATGGTCTCAAGAAAACAGTAAATTTTAATCTACCACTGTGCGCAGAGCAAAGAATAAAACTCATTAAAAAAAAATATGGAAAATTAACAGACATGAACAAACCAGGGAAAGAGAAGTGATTTGATTAGGATAAGAAATCACTCCTTAGTTCAAGCCAAAGTCCTTCAAAGGGGTCAAAGAACATATGAATATTCTTGTTGATAAAGTGTGCTCCTGTTTCCTAGAATCCTCATTAAAGGTTCCTAAAGAAACTGAATTGTAATTAGATGAGAAATGATCCTACCCTTCATTTCTTATGCTTTGATCACTTATAATTAATGAAAAAAGTAAACTATCTTTTCAAATCAGTTGCTAAGTCAAGTCCTTGAAACATACGTATTTGGCTCTTCACTGTTCAATGCACTCAGGTGATCAAGATAGGACAAAGAAAATGATAAAAGAGAGGAAGTTCAGGTTAGATATAAGGCAGTTCTTTACTGTTAGGGTGGTGAGGCACTGGAATAGGTTGCACAGAGATGTGGTAAATGCTCTATCCCTGGCAGTGTTCAAAGCAGGACAGAGCCTTGGGCAACATGGTCTAGGGTGAGGTGTCCCTACCCATGATAGTAGGGTTGGAACTAGGTGATCTTAAGGTCATTTCCAACCCTATCTATTCTATGATTCTATTATTAGGCAGGAAGAGCAAGGAGAGCAGGGTAGAAAGCTAGAATGTTTACAGGTTAAGAGCTGGGGATTACAGTGACGGGCTGGAGAGTACCTTAAGCAGATGACTGAAGACAAAGATCATTGCAAAGATGAACACAGACAAAAAAAAAAAAATGTCTCCATCCCACACAATCACTGAAGGAGGGAGAGTTACCACTCAGGAAAGAGGCTGGAATTAATATTCACTATACAGAAGCAGAAAATTAAAAGGTTTGAAATTATTAGGAAAGGAACAGTAAACCAGAAAGCTTTGTCATATTTCTCCAAAAGGCCACATACTCATTTATGAATTCATATTGCAGCAGTTCTATTAATCCCATTACAAAAAAAGAGATCAAAAAAGTAAAAAAGATGCAGAAGGTTGTGAGGATAATAAAAGGTGTAGGAAAATCTTTAGAAAGGGATTAAGTAGATTAGTTTGCCATCTGAAAAGAAAACTAGGGTGGAGATAGAGCAGTATTCTACAAAAGTTTGCACTTTATAAAGCAGCTGAAGGAGATACTCTCTTCTGCAGCAGGGCAGAGAAAAGAACTAGGTAGCCCCAAGTAGAGCGATAACTGAGGAGGTTTAAAACAAAGTTACAACTACTTCTGCTTTCCATACAAATTTTCATCAAAATTTTGGAAGTCACTGCCAAAGAACAGCAAAACTGAGATTTGATCAATTTGCAGAGAGTTAGTGTGACCACTACAAAATTACTATCCAGATATTAACTTCCAGATGGTCAGATGCTGGTCACACATAGCAGTGTAAAGCACTTGCAATGCATACTCTGTACCCCCCACGCTCTCCTTAGTGAACGCTGCAAGCGCCAAGAAAGCAGGGTAGAAAGATATTTGGTTAGACCTGATAAAGCAACTGGTTAGATACAATGGAAAGACAACCAAGTCTCTCTTAGTCAGTCTTGTTCATGACTGACTGAAGAGCAAGCTACTCTCAGACTGTTCTGCATTCTTCACCTACAGCTCAGCATCCATGAAATATGCATAGTCTCTCCAATTCTGGAAGGAGTCAACATGCACACATCCTGTAAAACTATAATTTTTTTTTTTCATATTACATGCAGTTTGGGGGTTTTATTACTGGCTTGTTTTGTGTCTTTCCAGATTTCACTAGTACACTGGAAAGACTTTCACTTTGCTAGTTACTGTGTAACTCACAGAACATCAGCCTGCTTAATGCTCTAAGAAGGACGGCAGTCAAGTTATTTTCCTATTCAACTCAAATCTTTTTTAAAAGGCATTCACTAAAATGAATAAAATATTTTTAGCATAAGACTTATTTGATCACTGCAAGTATTAAGTTAAACATACAGGGAAAAAAAACCAAACAAAACCAAAACAACAACAACAAAAAAAAAAAAAACACCAACAACAACAAACAAACAAAACACAAACAAAACCAAAAACCCTGGTCATTGGCAAATATTTCAATATTTGTACTTATAGAACAGTCACCAATTTTCTCTGAAGTCTATATGCTCAAGGCCATTGACAGTCCTCTAACAATCAGTCCCATTTCCCTAACTGCTGTTCTCAAGAGAGGTAGAGGGAAGAGCTCAAGTGGCAGCTTTTGTACCTCCTACCCACTGGCCCCTTTTCCTCAAGCACCAAATTACTCTGGCAGAAAACCTGTATTTGACAGAATCATAGAATAGTTAGGGTTGGAAAGAGCCTTAAGATTGTCAAGTTCCAGCCTCCCTGCTATGGGCAGGGACACCTCTCACTAAATCATGCCACCAAGGCTCTGAACAACCTGGCTATGAACACCACCAAGACAACTGGATACATAGCCACGCATGCGTTTCTTGTGTGATGCAAAATTTCAGGTCATTTTCATTCTGACTATATCTTCTAAAGAAGGCTAGATTAAAGAAACATATGAAATTTAGGAAGTATTCTGTCCATCAGTGACGGGAACCTAAATGCTGAAAGTAATGTAAGAGCTGTTTGAAGTAGGCTTTCAATTTTACTGAAATGCTGAACTAAAGGACAAAGTTAAAAATAAATAAATAAAAACCTCAAGAATACCAACACCAAACTAAAAAAGTAATAACCTGTCAGGGAATCAGCAACTACTAGACAGGTTTCCTAGTAAAAACTAGCAATGGCCTTCTTCAGAGTGTTTTAAAACCAGTGTGCCACATTCACACACAGTTGGCTGATCAGTCTCTACACTTATTTGTCCCACATAACTGTGATGCAATGGCTGTTTTTTAAGGATATCTTGGGTACAGTAGTTTGTCTTTCTTCCCACTGACACCTACTTTTAAAAACAAAGGCTTCTCAGTGTAAGTTTGCATAATTGCATTCATTTCTAAATCAACACATCTATTTACATCAAGCATTGATGTCTTTCACAAATTGGGTTTTATTTTTTTGGCACTAACAGGAAGATACTGAAAAGATTAAAAATCAAGGACAATCTATTTCATATAAAAGGATTCCCCCTTCAAAATCATTTCAGTAAGGACTGAAAAACTTAAAAGCATTCCACAAACTCCTCCTGTTCAACTAAAGAACTTGTGTAGCTCCTTAAGAAAGCAGAACTGAGAGAAGCATAACTTTCATTAGAGGAAGAAGATAATATATGAAGACCAAGCTCCAGCTTGACCTTTATCTTCATAAGTGATAACTCTCAAAAGTGACCAAAAGGTTAACTAAACTCTAAAAAGGTCATCTGTCTTTAATCTGGCTATATAGATCCTTTGCTGATGTTCAATAATACACAGCTACTGTTCATTAAATATCACCCGTCCATTCCATATTTCCGCCTTCTGTTTTCAGCAGCAGCTAGACTTTTGTTCTGTCGCATTAAATAACTTGCGTATTCTTCGATCCAGCACATTTTCTGGGATAGGAAGTGTTTTAAACTTACATAAATACATTCCTAACTATTGTAACACATATATATGACATTGCAGAAATATTATTACATATTAGATTTGAGCACATTAGTGCCTTCTTTGCCCCACTGTGAGTCGTTCATGCTTCTACGATACAGTTATCCCTCTTGCTCCTCAGAAGTGATGCAGCTAAAATCATATTCACCTAAAGCTTATTTCAAAACAATTATATAATCTGAAGTTATACCAGAAATGAAATACTGAACTCCAAACTTAATATACAAAGTCAAAGCATGCAGAAGCAGGTTTTCCAGATGTCCAGAGAGTTAAAAAAGAACTGTGAAGGAATATAAAAGACATCAGGGATGCTTTTCTTCAGAAAAATAATAAGAAAAAAAAGAAAATTGTATTGCTATATGTGCAAATAGATTGTTAAAGTTCACATCATCTTATTGAATTACACAGGTCATTCATGTTTCTTCTCTTTCCTTTTTACTAATCTGCAAGTGCTGCTCATTACAGTTTGGATTCAGCATTCCTGGGAATGAAGTTTGCCACTTTTTTATTTTTTTTCTTTCACAGACAGTGCTACTCTGAAGGTTTCATTCCTTATGCTCTTCATTAATCAAAATTCAGCTGAACAAATAGACAAGTGTTATCTTCTCACTTTTCATCAGATACGTAACAAAATCCACAAAAAAAGAGTTCCTCTAGGTTGACTTTCATGTTTTCTGCAGGTATCCCCTAAAGTCAGTCTGGAATAGTCAATGCAAAGAACTTCACTTTTCAAGTTATCTGATAAATTTTATCTTTGAGAACTGAGAATTTTGAAGGATTACCTAGCATAGAAAACTTAAAAAACCCAAACAACCAAGCCATCCTTTCAAGCTACCACCATTAACCTGAACAGATACTACGTATCAGATCACAAAAAATGTACTGGTTCTGAATGGGCTTCTTCAGAGCTACTTACTCCTGGGATGAAACACAGAACGTAGAACAATCGACAGATAGATACTACTCGTTCAGTTCACCTATAGCCATACAGGAGGAAATGGAGTGTACTTCCCCATCTAGACTAACAATTTTCTTCCAACTCTCTTCTCTCTGTATGATAATTGTTACAATTATCATATTTATTGCAAATCTCAGAAGTAATTCTTCACTGTCATGCCCAAATTTGTGCATGAAAAGTCAATTTGGTCATCAATTCAAATCTGGCTCTTCACAGGAAGAGCTGAATAGCAATCAACATCCAACCACACACTAGTCTGAAATGCTGAGAGAAAACAGGCTTTCAAAGGAGTGACACCTCTTGAAGGTAATACCACCACAGGCAGATGCAAGAGACTCAGGAAAACAGAGGGAATGATCTAATCCCCAGCAAGCACAGAGGCGCAGACAGAGCTGCTTGTCTTGGAGACTGACAAAAAAGACTCATGTCAGTCCGTCCGTCCTGCACGTGAAGCATGTAATGGTTCTATGAATCCCAAGAGAATTGAGGTTCAATGTGGTGAGGAGTGGTTGTAGCGGCACCTGGATGTTTGTTCTCTCTACTGTTCTGACAGCTGTACAAATCTTAGCATGTATCCCAATTTATTAGGCAGCACATTATTCTGGTTTCTTCAGGGAACAGTTATGAGTAAAGCCATGAAGTACATAACTCTCACTTGCATGCAAATGGTTTCACATTCTTTCACAGGATCTGAATCACTAAGTGCCATGGTTTACCTCCTGAGATACTGAGAAATATCAGTTTTGTTAAGTTTGATTTACAAAAAGGTGAAACTAAGCAACTTCTGGGCATTCCATAACCTGTATGCTCCTGAGCAAGCCTGCAGAGGGCACCTTGTTAAACTACACAGCTGCATTTCAAGGGGAATGTTATCTTGTGAATCAGTGGATGCATGGAGCTGCTTTTTGACTCTTGTCTATAACTACAGACACACAAGTCTTATGTTAATCAAGTCTTATGAGTCCAACTGAAACTATGGATGTCTCACCAAAACCAAAGAAAGATAAGACAAATGAAAGGGATTTAAGAGTAGGGGGTCAAGACCTCAGATTTATGTGTGTTTATTATTGTTAAAGAGCAGTAAGAAGTGATTAGAATAGATGAAGAACAGTTTATGAGTTATCTTATCTATTTATTCTACCCACAGAAAAAAAAATGAAAATTAAAAAAAATCAGTCTAATAGCAAAGTTACCAGGATGCCACTTCCATCCTCAAAATCCAACCTTTTCTCACTTATTCTAAAGCATTTCCAAGAAACAGAAAGAATCTCCAGTGATGAGCAGCATAGTATGTGTTACAGGTCAGCTCCTTTAGCCTCAGGAATGTTTGAGGCAATCATAGCCTGACAATTTCTTGGTGACATATGAAATTAACTGCAAGCCATGGGACTCAGACCACTAGCGTCCTACACAAAGACATCATTCTGTAAGTGGTGCTCACAAGCCCACCTATATTTTCTTATAAGAAGGCAAGCAACAAAGAGCTTTAGACTTGGCGTCAATTTCTTTTCTACACAATCAGTTCTTCAGCACAGATTTTCAAAGAAATAAATCAGTGGATAGTGAGACTCAACATACTAGCCCACACAGGCATCAATATAGGAGCTTCGAAGTAAGTCTAATATAAAGTAGTCTCAGCAATGAAAAGGGTGGAGAAGAGTCATAATCATCAAATCACTTCTTGCACCTTCCAATGGCATGTTTGTTTACATACATCTGAACTCAAATAACAGTGGAGAAGATAGATAGATATTAAGCAGGAAGAGAGCAGTAGGCAAAATTACTTTCTCCCTAGAGTGATTAGAGTTATCACAGAAAAAGACTTTAAAGCAGCAGTTTTATTGTATGCTTCAGCAATAACCAGGTACTTAAAACCAGCAGTATGAAACGTAACTTCCTTCAAATTAAGTAAGGTTATTTTGTTCAGGTAAAGTCAGCAGCCTTACCATCTATGAATTACACTACCTATAGATTTCTCTTTTCTAAAGTAGTCTTTTTCCTTAACTAAAGAATAACACAGAAAGCACACAACAAAGAAGCACAAATCAAGAAACAAATGGCCAAGCATCTGAAACTTATATTTCAGTTTGTATCTTTGTTATTCAAAGAAACTGCAGCCCAGAAAGCCAACCGTACCCTGGGCTGCATCACAAAGAGTGTGACCAGCAGGTCAAAGGAGGTGACCCTGCCCCTCTACTCTGCTCTCATGAGATCTCACTTGGAGTATTGTGTGCAGTTCTGGTGTCCTCAACATAAAAAGG